>OZ020198.1:17930171-17989768 GCA_963971165.1 Philopedon plagiatum | reverse complement strand
GTCACAACACAAAGAAAGCAAATTAGTACAATTTATTATCACGAAAAATAATGGTAATTGGTATATTTTATTACTTTAGCGTGTGATATTTAGGTTTACAGATAATTATTAATCTACAGTAATTGCGTTATCTTAGTATAGTGTATCAAGCTGAAAACATGCCACGTAAGTGAAAGCCTGGCAACAGCAGTTTTCAAAAAGTAGGTGAGGGACCATATTATAGGTGATCATTGAAATCTCCGATTGCTCTGAAATGTAAATAGTGGTATCACTTCCTTTTCTAAATCAATGGTTATATGTATCTTTCAAAATTCTGGGTCAAAACAACCAAAACGTAAAAATTTGCCAATTCTGAGTTTTTTGTTTCTGTGTTTGAGAGAATATTAACAAAATGATATAATAATCAAAATAATTAAATCTTTAAAGGTATTATTCAGTCTAGACGTCTACGTACTACAATGATAAGACGGCAGTTATCTAAGTTATAGAATGTTCTTTACTTACAGTCATACTCATCAGTCCCAGCAATATTTATTAATTTAAATTTAACTTGTGTATTTTCTGATTATTGATATCTAGTTATGTAAGAGCGGAAATTTTTTGTCATTAAATGGTCGATCAGTATTTTTTTATTGAACACAATAATCATTCTACAAACAATACAATAATTGTCTATTAACATGCAATTTCTTAGTTTTCAGTGCTATTAAAAAAATTGTTCTGCTGGTCAAGGATGAGAATTTATTACAACATAAACAGAGTATATTTTTCTGTAAAAAAAACAACACTACTAAATTTACTTGCTTCTTAAATCTGCACAAAGTTTTCCCAAATGAGATAATGAGCTTTTAATGAATATTTATTTTTTCGCGCAGACGAAGCTAACAATGTAGTCTACACTAGTCTAAAAAGGACCATTAAAAAAAGCTTAGACTGTGTACACAGTCACACAGTAGGTACACAAATACCCATCGGATGTACGTGTACAAGATGATGTATCGGATATAGAGTGTGTATCAAAACTATGGAAACCTCGAATATCTAGCAAATCCAATGCAATGGTGAGATCCGCATTGTTGTCAAGTTTACCATTTTCCTGAAATCGGCATGAACTTTTTTTTTAATGGAACGCTCTATATTTTATTAGATTTTCGAATTGAGATTAAAATTCTGAATACTTCTTATTGGGAACACTTTATCCTAAAGTTAACAGCTTTTGAGAACATGGTGGTCAAAAATCGTTATTCTATTGTATTTAACCTTAAAATACCTGTACACGAAGTTTACCTGAAATGTCGGACATTGTCAGTTTCGTTTATTTACAAAAAATGGATCATTTAACAGAAACCCAAAAAATTGAAATTTTAATAATACCTACTGGGTTATGGGGACAGACTGCGAACGCAACAAGAAGTTTGCAATATTTTTAATGACAAATATCCTGACAGAAATCCATTAACTAAATCTACCGTAAGTAAAGTTTTAAAAAAACTTCGTCAAACTGGAAACGAAAAAACGCTATACGCTCTGGCCGACATAAAAGTGCAACAGATGGTGATAAGATAAGGCTCTGAATATTTTACTCAGTTTAGATAGAGTGACCAGAAGTCAACATGGCAAAAGGAGGACAAACAAGGCCAAAAATGATGATTTTTAATAAAAAAGGATGACAAATCTTGAACAAAACTATATTAAAGGTCTCTAACTTGTAAGATTAAGTAGTATTGTATTTTTTATAATATTCTGTATTCTATGACTCTTCATAATTTTCTGAGGAACCAGTTTTTATTAAAAGAGATGGATTTTCAAGTGGTAAAAAAGCCGAACATAAAAAGCCAGCCGTTCTAATTTTGGTCAAAAAGCCGAACATGTCCGGCTTTATCCGGACGTCTTGTCACCCTAGTTTAGAGGAAAATCCCCATCTTTCTACCAAAACACTGGAAAAAAAAACAATGTTTCACACATGGCCGTAGACCGCATTCTGAAAACCGAAAAGTTTCATCCGTACAAAATAAGACTTGTGCAAGAGCTCTCAGATGATGATTACGACAGGCGCTTCGAATTTTGCGAAACCATGATAGAACGTTGCAACGCCAATCCAGATTTTATCCACAATTTTCTCTGGCGAATCAACATATTTTTTAAATGGAAAAGTTAATAGCCATAATTGTCGATATTGGGTCAGGGCAAATCCTCACTGGATATGCGAAAATCATACCCAGTTCCCCCAAAAGGTAAATGTTTGGGCTGGCATAATAGCTCGGAGAATAACTGGCCCCTTCTTCATGGTTGAGACATTAAATGGAGAAAGAGATTTGGAACTTCTAGGAAAAGAAATTGTCCCGGCTCCTGCACAACTATTTCCAAATAACCGTAAGTAAGTGTTGTTACTTTATTTTACCTGTTGTATTGATTATTCGCCTATGATCTCTTTTTAGGCAAAAATCAAGCACCAAATGATGAAATAGGTATGGTTTGATTGGGAGCAGGATGGTGCCCCATCACACTGTGAACATAATGTTCGGAAATATCTAGATGGTGTTTTTTTAGAAGATGGATTGGACGTAGGGGTATAATCGAGTGGCCAGCTCGGTCTCCGGACTTGACACCCCTCGACTACTTCTTGTGGGGCCAACTTAAAAATATTGTTTTCAAAAGTAAGCGAAATGACCTCGATAATTTAAAGTTAAGGATAGACACAGAATGTAGAAGAATCGAGGAAACTGACATTCTTAAACGTTGTGCAAATTTTTCCGCAGTATTTGGCTTACTGCCAAGAAGTACCTAAATGGACAACATTTTAAACATCTGATTTAGCTTTCTTCGTCGACTTTTAAATTATTTCCTCCTGTATTGTTTATTCTTGTACTAAATATACAAATAGTATAGCGTTTTTTACGTTTTCAGTTTGACGAAATCGAAATCGAATAAAATATAGAGCGTTCCAAATAAACAAAAAAGTTCCTGTCGATTTCAGGAAAACGGTAAACTTGACAACAATGCGGAACTTGCCATTGGATCGGGTAAGTATACAAAATTTCATAAAAATCGGATGAACGGTTAGCAAAATATTTCGAGGTTTCCATATTTTTGTTACACACAAAATTTATTTATGTACCTGGTGAATCAGCGACTCACATGTAATACAGATTAAATTACATTGACTTATATGAGCCGCTTGTGTAAAAACATCCGACATGTTCATGTACAAGCAGTTTATATAAATCAACATAATATCGATCAACTTACATTTATTTATGAGCCCCTTGTGCAAGAACATGCGATATGTTTATGTCGAAGCAACTTATATGAATCAATACAACATATATATATATATATATATATATATATATATATATATATATATATATATATATATATATATATATATATATATATATATATATATGTTGTATTGATTCATATAAGTTGCTTCGACATAAACATATCGCATGTTCTTGCACAAGGGGCTCATAAATAAATGTAAGTTGATCGATATTATGTTGATTTATATAAACTGCTTGTACATGAACATGTATATATATATATATATATATATATATATATATATATATATATATATATATATATATATATATATATATATATATATATGTAGATCAAACTGCATTGATTTATATGAGCCGCTTGTGCAAGAACGTCCGATATGTTTATAAACTCGTACTCAAGGGTCACATGAATCAATGTTATATAGATCAAATTACATTGACTAATACGAGCTCCTTGCACAAGAACATCCGATGTTCAGGTACAAGCAACTCCTATATCAATCAATGCAATAGTACATCAAATTACATTGATTTATATGTGCCATTTGTGCAAGAACATCCGATATGTATATACAAGCGGCTCGTATGATTTAATGTAATATTAATCAAATTACATTGATTTATATGAGCCACTTGTACATGAACATCCGGGATGTTCATGTACAAGAGGCTCATATGAATCAATTCAATACGGATCAAATAACATTGATTTGTATGAGCCGCTTATGCAAGAACATCCGATATGTTCATGTACAATCGGCTAATATGAGTCAAATTACATTGATTTATATGAGCCGCTTGTACTAGAAGATCCACTGTATTCGTGTACAATTTGGGTCATATAAATCAATTTAATTGTTTGCGATATACATATGTACAAAAAAGGATACGATTTTAAAAATTTTGGACAACAGTGTACACTTTCCTCTTATCGGATACAGTATATAGGTAGATAAAATATTATTAGTGTTACGTGTGTAGGCGCATTGTTTACAAATTTTTTATTACTTATAGACTATTATACTTATTTTACTTGACAAAAAAAGCAAATGTTAATATGCAGTAATAATACAGCAACGCAATTAAATCATTAATTAAAAGTTAAAATGAAAAGCTTAGATGATGCAATTAGTTAACTGATTGAGAAATAACAGTTCAATAAAAATAAACAATTAATTTAAGAGAAGGCTGGATATTAGGTTCTTTTAGCTGAGGTTTTCAAAATAGCATCAATATGTTCTATTTCCTGGTTTTCAATGGGTCAAAAGTTTTAATATATGTACCTACTATCTGAACTGATAGCTTGGGTATGGTTAGCGAGGGTATGCGAAAGAACATTTTAGTCAGCTCTTAAAACCTGGGGGATTCCGTACTTCAAATGATTGGCTCAGGTTTGTTAAACAAACTTGAATACTTGTCGAAGTCGGACAGTACAAGACAGAGACGAATATCCGATCTGATAAAAATGTTTTTTGACATTAAATTTTGTATTACTACTGGTTCTCCGATAAAAATACATCCGATATCGGATGTCGGACTCGGACACACGTATGTAGTTACATGGAACGTTTGTATACCAACGAATCGGATGTTCGCGTACAAGCGTAGCACGTGCAAAGGCAGTGCCGGAACTAGAAAATTTTCAAGGAGGGAGGCAAAGCTAAATGTTGCCGCCCCTAAATCTAATAATTTTACCTAGAGTTGCTTTTGAAATTAAAAAATAAGACAAAACAGGCCAACAAAATAAAGCAATATTGGACGCTATTTTATAGAGTACAAAAAAAAACATGAATCACATTTAAGAATTACTGTTGTTAGAAATATTATCTTAATTTCACATAATATCCATTTTTATTAATCGTTAAATAAGGCAACAAAGATTTGAACATTTTTGGGATAAAATTTGCAAAATTCATTGATTTAATTAAATGGCTATTGTTTATTCTAAAATGTTTGTGCATATAACTACGATGTTTTATCCAAGAAGAATAAATCGACATCTTGTACAATAGATTTTCAATGGAGTTACGGTCTGGGGAGTGTGATGATCAGAGCAAATTCAAAATACATCCAAAATGGTATTTTTGTCAAAGTCATTCTTGACCAAATCGTTAAGAGTGTTTCCAATAAGTTGAAAAATAAACTGCAACAGAATTTTCCACTTTGCATAGGGTTATTTGTAATACGTATTGCATAGTCTTAATAAAGTGTAATGAATCCCCGCCATATCACGATCTGCAGAAGCAGCTCCTCGACCTCGTTTAATTGTATAAACTTTAGCTAACAAACTTGGAATAATTAATTCTTCATGCTTTTCAATATGACGTTGTTTCAGTGATCTATCGTCCAGACTAAATGCTGTGTGTTGATAGGTATCTACTAAATAGATTAATATTATCCTTGGACTAGTCATAATTCCTGGAAATTCCGGAGATTCTAGATGCAAATTCTCAGGGTAGTAATGATTTTTTTTTAATTTATTGTCTATCTGCTTGTTCTGTTGTGCCAATTTTCATATATTTACTTCATTTCCTCTTTGGTTATAAGATAAAGTTATTTTCGAGAAACTGTAGTTGGGTAAAACAAATTGCCATGAAATGACCCATGGCTCTTTATCAACCATTCCTCTCTCCTTTAATTCTATTTAAATTAGAATAATCAACTCGTATAGAATTAAACACAGAGAATAAGCAGGATAACGGAATTGGAAAAAGTCTATGGAATGCCATGTGACCGTAGAATCAACAGCGCGAGAAAAGTAGTGTATAAAACAGTGGTCAGACCTGCTGTGATGTATGAAGCGAAAACATGACCAGTAATAGTTTAAGAGATGGTTTTAGACGTGACATGAATAACGATGTTAAGATCGATGTGTGGAGCAACAAAAAGAGACCGTTTGAAATAAAAAATAAGGACACCAAGGTTGCCGAAATATCTAAGAAGATGCAGGAAAGATACTTTAGTGGCACGGGTAGAAGAGAAAATGCTTATGTCAGTTTGCTCAGGAAAGATAAAAGCCGAGATGGATTAAAGAAAAGAAGGTTAAATTTAAAGAAAGCTGGTTTAACAGTTGAAGAAACTCAGAACTAAAGGTTGTGGAGATGATTCCAGGAAAGTCTACCTGATAAGGAATGAGAAAATAATAAAATAACTCTACCAAAATCTACCATAATTCTTCAGGCCAATTAGTATTTTACAATAAACTATTTTTTGACAAAAATGTTTGGCATGTTGCTTTACTTTTGTTGTATCATTTTTTTTATTTTCATTGTTCATTAGAAATTGTTGCCAATAGGTTTGGGTCCACAATATCTTTAATAAATTAACTTTAAGTTTAAAAGAGCATATTCATTCAATGATGTACCTCTCTAATGTTTTTGCCCTAAACTTTATACATATACATAGGAAGGTACAGAAATAAAATTTTATTAACGTTAACCGTAGATACATTTTTGTATCGGTTGTAGTGGTTATCAACTTGCCCCTTCGCTTGCCGCCCGGGGCACGTGCCCCCTTTTGACACCCCGTAGATCCGGGCCTGTAAAGGTAAAATAATTTACATTAAATCTGCTACTAAGTACTTATGTAGCTTCCTCGGTATATTCGTATATGTATTCAGGAAGAAAGTTATTTCCAAGTAGAATAATTGGTTCCAAGTAGATTGAATCACTATTCGATGGTAACTAATTACAAATAAATTTAATAACATTGAATGGGAGGTGTGTACGCTACGTCACTGTAATCTAAACAACACCATTATTCTTCTTGGAACAGAGTAAGCACTTTTCATGTTGTGAAAGGTGTTGCATTTTAAACCGAACTGATGTTTTATATCACATCATTCAATTGTAAATACAAGAATTTGATGTTTGAAGAATTAATAATAAATGAGTCATCATTAAAAAATGAAGGTTTTACTACATAAGATAACTAGCTTCAAAGTTTAAGTTTAATATCAAACTGAGACAAATTTTTGCAAACTGCTTTTACATACAGGGTGTGTACAACAAACAAGACTAGACTTTAAGTACTTAAGCTGCCTGGATTACCCTTTGGATCTTCCTTTTCCGGTGTTTTGTTTCGGCATCGGCATTCCGAAGGTAACAGTTAAAATCGTCTCCGTAAATGCTGTTTCAGGTCCAGATATTCAGACTTATTGTGTTCTTTAATGGTACGTACTGGTAGACAGAACAATTTTGCCTTGGTCGGTGCTTATCTACATAGTTTTAAAAAAAAATCGTCTAGTCTATATCCTACGGCAGAGTTATAATTATACTATGGAAATAAGTTAAAGAAATGATACAATATAATAGGTACATATTTTATGTATGTACATATTTTGCTTAGGCTAATGAAGTGATTAATTTATTTAAAAACGTACTTTTGGCTGTTTGTATAGACAGAAATACGACATAATGTGAAAGTATTGACGGTGAACGACGATGTCATTTTTTTAAATGTATACAGCGATGTTAATCTTTATAAAAATGGTTAAATTAATTTTAACAGATTATTGTTGTTATCTTTAACGATAGTGTTACGATATGATAAATAATGACAAATCATTACGTATCCACGTGACTCATAGTTTATCTGTCAAAGTCAAAGTACGCTAATGTCTTTCTCTTTGTAATTATTGTAATTGGCTTAGTCCTCATTAGTATTACATGTCCTCATGTTAAAAAAATGCATTTTAAATAAGAACAATGCACACGTATTGCCAATCAGTTGCCGATATAATAAATTATCAATAAAATGCACTTACTGCAACGGAAAATTTTTATGAGATTAATAAGGCTTCTAACTGCCTATACTATACAGTATGTATGTATGTCGGCGGATGAGGTTTAGAAGAGGAAAAATGGACCAAATTTTGCAAGATACATAAAAATGTCACTCCTAATAAAAGTTTTTGCTTGGAAAATAAGTAAGATTCATGTTATGAAAAATTTAATGTTTTATACATTATACATGGAGCATAAAAAAAAAGAAAACGTTGTGCGTAAGAGTCAACATACCTTGTTTATCATTTTCTACCAAAAGAACAAATATGAAATATGTTTTAAATTAAACCCTAAGCCGAAGTACAAGATTTCATTGAAAAATTTAAATATTAAACGTAACGAGTTTTATCACATTTTTTTAAAGTCCCAACTATTGTCTCTCATACCTTTAACTAGAGTACTAGTTTCTACATATTAAACAATAATGACACCTATGGACATGTTTGTCAATGTCTTTATTAAATAATGCAATTATTTAATTCGAAATGCTTCTTATTCAAATGCAATTTTTAATTTAAATATTAAAAGTAACGAGCTTTATCACATTTTTTTAAAGTCCCAACTATTGTCTCTCATACCTTTAACTAGAGTACTAGTTTGTACATATTAAACAATAATGACACCTATGGACATGTTTATCAATGTCTTTATTAAATAATGCAATTATTTAATTCAAAATGCTTCTTATTCAAATGCAAGCTTTAATTTAAATATTAAAAGTAACGAGTTTTATCACATTTTTTTAAAGTCCCAACTATTGTCTCTCACACTTTTAACAAGAGTACTAGTTTCTATATATTAAACAATAATGACACCTATGGACATGTTTGTCAATGTCTTTATTAAATAATGCAATTATTTAATTCAAAATGCTTCTTATTCAAATGCAAGCTTTAATTTAAATATTAAAAGTAACGAGTTTTATCACATTTTTTTAAAGTCCCAACTATTGTCTCTCACACTTTTAACAAGAGTACTAGTTTCTACATATTAAACAATAATGACACCTATGAACATGTTTGTCAATGTCTTTATTAAATAATGCAATTATTTAATTCAAAATGCTTCTTATTCAAATGCAAGCTTTAATTTAAATATTAAAAGTAACGAGTTTTATCACATTTTTTTAAAGTCCCAACTATTGTCTCTCACACTTTTAACAAGAGTACTAGTTTCTACATATTAAACAATAATGACACCTATGGACATGTTTGTCAATGTCTTTATTAAAGAATGCAATTATTTAATTCAAAATGCAATTTTTAATTTAAATATTAAAAATAACGAGTTTTATCACATTGTTTTAAAGTCCCAACTATTACCTCTCACACCTTTAACCAGAGTACTAGTTTCTACATATTAAACAATAATGACACCTATGGACATGTTTGTCAATGTCTTTATTAAATAATGCAATTATTTAATTCAAAATGCTTCTTATTCAAATGCAAGCTTTAATTTAAATATTAAAAGTAACGAGTTTTATCACATTTTTTTAAAGTCCCAACTATTGTCTCTCACACTTTTAACAAGAGTACTAGTTTCTACATATTAAACAATAATGGCACCTATGGACATGTTTGTCAATGTCTTTATTAAATAATGCAATTATTTAATTCAAAATGCAATTTTTAATTTAAATATTAAAAATAACGAGTTTTATCACATTTTTTTAAAGTCCCAACTATTACCTCTCACACCTTTAACCAGAGTACTAGTTTCTACATATTAAACAATAATGACACCTATGGACATGTTTGTCAATGTCTTTATTAAATAATGCAATTATTTAATTCAAAATGCTTCTTATTCAAATGCAAGCTTTAATTTAAATATTAAAAGTAACGAGTTTTATCACATTTTTTTAAAGTCCCAACTATTGTCTCTCACACTTTTAACAAGAGTACTAGTTTCTATATATTAAACAATAATGACACCTATGGACATGTTTGTCAATGTCTTTATTAAATAATGCAATTATTTAATTCAAAATGCTTCTTATTCAAATGCAAGCTTTAATTTAAATATTAAAAGTAACGAGTTTTATCACATTTTTTTAAAGTCCCAACTATTGTCTCTCACACTTTTAACAAGAGTACTAGTTTCTACATATTAAACAATAATGACACCTATGAACATGTTTGTCAATGTCTTTATTAAATAATGCAATTATTTAATTCAAAATGCTTCTTATTCAAATGCAAGCTTTAATTTAAATATTAAAAGTAACGAGTTTTATCACATTTTTTTAAAGTCCCAACTATTGTCTCTCACACTTTTAACAAGAGTACTAGTTTCTACATATTAAACAATAATGACACCTATGGACATGTTTGTCAATGTCTTTATTAAAGAATGCAATTATTTAATTCAAAATGCAATTTTTAATTTAAATATTAAAAATAACGAGTTTTATCACATTGTTTTAAAGTCCCAACTATTACCTCTCACACCTTTAACCAGAGTACTAGTTTCTACATATTAAACAATAATGACACCTATGGACATGTTTGTCAATGTCTTTATTAAATAATGCAATTATTTAATTCAAAATGCTTCTTATTCAAATGCAAGCTTTAATTTAAATATTAAAAGTAACGAGTTTTATCACATTTTTTTAAAGTCCCAACTATTGTCTCTCACACTTTTAACAAGAGTACTAGTTTCTACATATTAAACAATAATGGCACCTATGGACATGTTTGTCAATGTCTTTATTAAATAATGCAATTATTTAATTCAAAATGCAATTTTTAATTTAAATATTAAAAATAACGAGTTTTATCACATTTTTTTAAAGTCCCAACTATTACCTCTCACACCTTTAACCAGAGTACTAGTTTCTACATATTAAACAATAATGACACCTATGGACATGTTTGTCAATGTCTTTATTAAATAATGCAATTATTTAATTCAAAATGCTTCTTATTCAAATGCAAGCTTTAATTTAAATATTAAAAGTAACGAGTTTTTACACATTTTTTTAAAGTCCCAACTATTGTCTCTCACACTTTTATCAAGAGTACTAGTTTCTACATATTAAACAATAATGACACCTATGGATATGTTTGTCAATGTCTTTATTAAATAATGCAATTATTTAATTCAAAATGCAATTTTTAATTTAAATATTAAAAATAACGAGTTTTATCACATTTTTTTAAAGTCCCAACTATTATCTCTCACACCTTTAACCAGAGTACTAGTTTCTACATATTAAACAATAATGACACCTATGGACATGGTTGTCAATGTCTTTATTAAATAATGAAATTATTTAATTCAAAATGCTTCTTATTCAAATGCAATTTTGAAATAATACGAACATTTAATTAAACTCAAAAGAATATGATATAAACTAAGCAATACACTAAATATATTAAACTTCAAAAACACCACCCCAATATTCAACACATTTTTCTAATTGCTTCGCTGAAGGAATTTCTGATTTCTTCCTGGGATATTGAACGAATAATCTGCATAAATCTGCCTTTTACCACGTCAATATTATTTGGTACTGAGTGGCATAGACAATTTGTTTTAAACGGCCACATAGAATCATATCGTTGTACTCCAATAATAAGTCTATATTTAAAGCAATATATTTTTTGGGTATTTCAATGATGTTGAGACAATATTAACTTTAATATAACCAATGTGACAGTGGTCAAACATCATACTCTATTATTGAAAATAGCGTAGCAGTTTTTTCTGTGCATCCGCGAACAGGGCGAACATATTGCATTTGCACACTTTGGCGGCTTCACAAAAATTTTAAAGTGAAAACAACATTTATATAACAAAAAACGGTGGATGTTATTTAAAAAAATATATTGGAGTCCCCTCTGCAGATGGTGGGGTAGACCATCCAACCAAATAGTAAAGAACACAAAAAAGTATTGTCGAATTTTCTCAGCAAGGGCTCCAATTAGGAAGGGAGCAGAGAGCATTTGCCCCCTTGGAATAAATAATGCAAATTTGTTTTCTTGACGAGCTTTTTAAAATATTGAAGTTAATTTTTACTTTTGACGACATCAGACTATTGCCAAAAGGCTAGAATTCCGTTGTTTTTGAAGTAAAAAAGAACAAAATATATTTTCGTAGAAAGCAGGAAACTTTAACCTGATATCTATTAATTCATCATGATCATAATTATGATTAGTGATTAGAAATGTTCTTACCCACATTTCTATAATTAGAAGGGAATTAAAGTACAGAGGTAAATGAAATAATAATAAAAATATTAAGCAACATTGCATCATCAATAGTGCAAAGATCGTTTTCCAATGGAGGTGTGTCGATGTCGTCGTTACTTAGAAATGATTGTTATTCATTAAATTTTATTTAGGGCTTGTCACTTGTTAGTACTATTACTACAGACTCATGATGATAGCGTAAAAACCTTTTAAAAATAACAGGTGGTGGTGACGTGTGCTATCTACGAAGAAAAATGGAAAGCAGTTATGATATGTAACTGTTTATAATAATTAAAAATTCCTATAATTATCGTATGGGCTGAAATAACATATAATGTTTCAAATTATGAAAAATATAATTATTACCTTATAGGAATTACAACAAAATCGATTAAAGTTAAATAATCAATAAGGGGTCCAGTGCAAAATGTGCCTAAGTCGCATGGCAGGATGATAGTTTAGGTGGTAGAATAAGATACTAAGATATTATTGTGTTAGGATAGGAATGACAACAGGAAATGCCGATTTCGGTGTATGTGGCTCAAAGACACAGATATGGTTATAAAAGATATGGTATCGAATGAATGGACTGATTAAGTTGAAAAATATAAGTTAGTTGTTTTGTTATTGAACGCTCTTACGCTGTACATGAGTTAATAGAGACGAATGTATAAATTTACATCGAGTTTTCCTAAATGAACCCAAATGTGATAAATAGACCCTAATAAAAGAGGCCACAGTATAGGTCTAGGTTGTGAGATATGCTACTAAAGTACAAGTGATTTGATTAGGTACATTTTCCGAAAATATATGTTATCGAAAACGGCATTTAGAAAATTAAATTATGAACATTAGTAGCTTGGAGCCCAAACGAACCTTTTTTGGGTTTGTTCAGGTTTCCTTAGGTTTGGTACGTTACTTTCTCGTAAATCACTTTTTCAAAAAGCCGATGCTTGAAAAAATTAATAGTATCAATACTATCCGAAAAAGATGTTCTGTGAAAAAATATATTTTTGAAAAGTGCTTTAAAAAAAATTGAAAAATTGGTTTTAGACAAATCGTACTTTCGTAAGTACCCGTATATCCCTCCAAATGAGCAGAAGGCATGAATAAAAAAAGGCTGCAATATTTACACTTCCATATTAATCAAACAATTTGTCTTGTCGCGTGTAAGCTAAGATGACCAACTCCTTTAACTGATTCTTTTTCAACAAATATCTGTTTCAATCGAATTGAGTTTTCTGATTTAATAGAGGGATAATGCACTAGCTTCGGTAAAAAATTCAGTTATACAGGGTGTACGGTTTCGGAGCTATTAAACGTCAAATTCGAAATGTACGGGATTCCGTATGATATCGATTACAGGTCGCAAAAGCGAAATAAATCGATTTAGATTTTCGGAGGTTGTACAGGACCGGAAGCTTCAGAACCCTATTGAAATTGGTGAGTATCGGAAAAGGGCAAGTAATTCTTTTGATTTTTTTTTGATCAACAATGCCAATTGCTGACCCCTTTTTGATATTTAATAACTCGAAAATGAAACGTCGGACCGAAAAAAGGATTCATATGTGAAACTTTATAATCTCAAATACTTTCTTTTTGCAATACCTATACCCAAAACGGCTGGAAAATGGATTTATTTGGGGAAAACTGGAAATTTCGATTTTTGACCCAAATTTTACACGGTTTTTAATTTTTTTCGGGGTTTGCTTGGATTTGAAAAATGGATAAATCACTAATAATTTACATATAACTCCTTAGATCTATTTAACATGAAAAGCTGACTAGCTGACATTTCATCACATTTCATCAAAAAGCGTACGGTGACTAGTTTCTTAATTCTTACATGTGACTTGCTAAAAATAAAGCATTTATTGCGTAAAAAAACGTAACAATATTTTATTGGTGCCTACGAAAGGTGTGTGAGTCACGCAACTCGTATCCAGCCAATAGAAAAGTGTTTCCTGAAAAACCCAACAAATTTACTTTAGCCTTGGTGATGTAAATTTATAATTTTAATCAGCCAATAGGTTTGTTATCGTTTTATAAATTAATGAACCAGGAAACGTCAGTTAATTTTGAGTTTTACCCCCGATAAATCCAAAGGATTATAAAGCGGTGTCTCAGCTATTAATATATTTTAACAATGAAATAAAAAAATACAGTAGCGGTTCGTGATATTTGAAATATTAGGTAAATTGTGACGTCTGTG
This sequence comes from Philopedon plagiatum, assembly GCA_963971165.1. Lineage (NCBI taxonomy): Eukaryota > Metazoa > Arthropoda > Insecta > Coleoptera > Curculionidae > Philopedon > Philopedon plagiatum. Next base: position 17,975,283 of record OZ020198.1, on the reverse strand, counting down.
GTTAAGGTCACGATTAACAGTTAAACAATGGATTAAACTGGATTAAACTTCATTTGTCAACTAGATTGTTGACAACTGAAGTTTAGTCCATTGTTTAGGTGGCAAGTGTGGCTGTAACAAAAGACGTCAAACTTACCCATTCAAAAATTTAATGTAATGGCTCGGCGTCATAGTCATGGTTAGGGCAGGGCAATCGGGTCAGAGTGTAGCTATCTAGTGTACGTCCACAGCAACGCAGTGCACATCGTTTTTTTTTCCACCATTTGTGTCTGGATATTGGACGATTTATCACAACGTCTTCGTGTTTAGTCTAGTCAAGTGTTTAACTGTTTTATCTATGATCTAGACCAGAGGTTCCCAAGAGGATTTATAAAAGAAGAAAAATTTGTCACGAGTTATTATTTGCTAAAAAATTGGAAACCGATACAAAGGGAGAATCGATATTTAATACCATGAACAAGTTTTTTCAAGAAAAAGAAATTCCTTTTCGTAATATTCTATCAGCTGGTACTGATGGTGCTACAGCAATGACGGGGCGTCATAAGGGTTTCATAGCACATTTGAAACAAGCAGTACCAAATGTACTCGCTCTACATTGTGTTATTCATCGTCAGCATTTGGTTGCAAAAAATCTGAATGAACGCCTGCATACGTCGCTTAATTAAGTTATTAGAGCAGTCAAGAAGATTGGAAGCAATTCATTGAGTGACAGACTATTTGGCCAACTTTGTAGTGAAAATGATGAAGATTATTATCGCTTGCTGCTGCACACAGAAGTTCGTTGGCACTCAAAAGGTACTTGTCTAAATCGTTTTTACAATCTATTTGACTCAGTACTAGATTTCCTTGAAAACAGAGACGAAAAACTGCGCAAACCTGATTACATCCAAAAATGACATCGCTTATTTGACAGACCTGTTTAAAATATTTAACGAAGTAAATTTACAATTGCAAGGTGATGAGTTGAATTTAATTAAAACAAAAAACGTCACAGCTGCTTTTGTGTGGAAACTTCTGCTGTTTAAACGAAATTTAGGTAGAGGTGAATACAGCCACTCCCCCACGTTATCAACAGTCTCTGCAAAACAGGAAGATTTACTTACTGCCAACATTTGAACGTTCTTCATGCTGATTTTAAGGGGCGATTCCAGGGTATTTTTTAGACATGAATATACAGAGTTGGATTTTAAATCCTTTCGCAACTGCAGATACAGCAGAATCGTCAAATTTAGAAGAGGAACTCGTAGAACACACAACTAACGAAGAACTAAAAGTAAAACTAAGAAATGGATACCAAGAGTTCTGGCTTCAAAAATCAATACCAGCACTCTACCCTGGATTGTGGGAAATAGTACAGTAATTTTTGATTGCATTTCCTTCGTCGTATTTGGCTGAGTGTGGATTCAGTGCAGTATCAAATTTACTTTCTAAGAAAAGGAACAGACTGCAGATCACTGAGCGTGACGATTTGCAACTGATGTTAACAAAATTTTAACCCGACATTAATAAATTGATAAAACTCAACCAGCCTCAACCATCTCGTTTATCTTTTTTATTATTATTTTTGTGTTGATTTTTAAATTTTTAATAAACAATTTTCTACTTTTGATGGTCTTTTTAATTTCGACTTTGTGATTCTTAATAGATAGATAGATAAAATATAGATAGTGTGTAACAATATTTTAACATTTGGTATAACTATTATGGGATTTTGGCGTTGGAAATTTTTTTTCTTGTAAGGGGGTGGTAGTCCAGAAAAGGTCGGGAACCTCTAGGTTAGACGATGAGCGGCCCGTCGTTGTGGTCACGTACGCTTACGGCCATGGATAATTGGGACGAGGCCTCACTAAGTGTATATGTATGTCCATATTGGTACCTTGCACATCGCTTAGCTCCTAGTCTAGTCAAGTGTTAAATCTCATAGCCTCGTACGTAACAAGTAAATACACCGCTCATCGCCTAGTCCGTTAGGCATTGTCGCATCGCCTCGCAGATAGAAATTGAGCTTAGTCATTTTGCATCTTCGCAAATGGATAAAGAAAACTTGTGTATTCTGACTCTAATTTTGTCTAAAAGGTAGTCAAAAGTACGTATTCTCATATGTAAATATATTCAGAAAACCTTGTGGATCTTTTCTGAGATCTCCATAAAGCTGGTGAAATTCGCCATCGCTTTTTCTTAAGGAGGTGAGAAGACTTAAATGCCATTTTTTTGAGTTGGAGTTTAACACAAGATATTCTTCATGTGAAGAAGAAGTTAAATCGCTCAATGTGTAGACACAACTGCCGGAGAAAATCGCATGCAGTGGTGCGTTCCGCGTTGTTGTTTGCAATGTGTCTTTGTGGACGTACACTTCTTGTAAGACCTCTTCAGGACAGGAGATAATGTTAGGTATTTGTATTTGTTAATGTTAGGTCAGATAATGCTCAAGCTGACTTTTGACAGTGAGTTTTAAACATTCCTCTATTATTTTCAGTAATAAAAATTATGACAACGAACCATATATAAACACAGAATCTCGCCTAAATTTCAGCAAATTGCAATATCATGCTAAATAACATCATCGTCAACGATTTTAAGGTTAAGGGTTAAATCAAATAACACACAAAATATTGCATCATTCTCCTAATCTAATGAGGAAAGGAGGTGTGTGTGATCTACGTCGCGTCGCTAAATAAAATTTTATAACTATAACATACATACTTACAATTAATTCTAAATGTTTACTTGGCGTCAACAAACGTCAATTATTCCTTGTTTTTAACTTGTCATTTGCACGGATTTTTTTTATTTTGTCGTAAATTACTACAATACGTACAAAGTATCTTACAATAGTGTTTATATATTTACATAATAATATGTTAAAAGCTATACAAATGAACGTTTTTAACGATATTGCATTTTAACCAAAAATATGAAGAAAAATATTATTGTTCTGCACTTACATATATAAATAATAAGTAATTTCAAGTTTTTTATTAAAAATGTGGGCTCTTCAACTTCAACACGACTCTCCAAAATCTTCGGCTAAAAAAAGTACTTGCTCCATACGAAAATTACAATTATTATTTCGATACCCAAACAATAATAATTGTATTAAGTAGTATGTACAATAAATGACAATCAAAACATATAATACCTATATGCTCTCAAATTGACTGAAGATTATTAAGTTGACCTTGTTGCAAATTAATATTTCAAAAAAAGAACTATTGATAATGTTACATACTTTCATGTAAAAAGTAGAGGATTGTGGTGTCAAAATCAATTTTGTAAAGTCATGTGACGTCCATATACGGACGCCACGCTGACTGTAAATTAACCATATACAGATATATATATATATATATATATATATATATATATATATATATATATATATATATATATATATATATATATATATATATATATCTGTGCTAATACTGTGAAAGTCATGGATTTATTAAGACCGGATACGGGATGATTTAACATTCTTTGAAGCCAAAACAAACCATTCTAAACGACAAAACGACACTGTAAACACAATTTGTAAACATTGACCACATCTTATTTTACCTTGTATTTTTGTACAAAAAATACGTTAGAAGCATCACAAGATTTACTAAAAGTAATAAAAGCCCTAAAATATTTTATTTTTCTGCTAAATAATAATAAATTTAAGTTAAAAAGGTTTTATTATTTATAGGTTATGTTATTTCTAAAGGTGTTTATTTAAAGTGGCTCCGAGTCATTTATAAATCTATATAAATCTGTACGTCGCACTTTTTCTTTTCTAGTTCATTAGACAAAGACGTACGTGTAACCGAGTGTTCAGACCGAGGTTCAGCCGTTTTCCTAAGCAACCAGCACAGACAGCAACACTTCTGAGCTCCAACACTCCGATGCTATTTTATCTCTTTCTACTACCATTCTTAATTCAAGTACGTAGTTCGTAAACTAAAAACCTGGGGGAAAACAAACAATATAAGGCTTCACGTTCGATACGCTCACAGTATACGGACATCGAATCCTTTCTTAATAAATCCATGGTGAAAGTTTTGTTTATAGTGTAACTAGGTTCAGTTTTTTTAATAGGTTTAGGAACACACTTTTGGGACCCAGGTAAACTTAGTCTCCAGAAACACATGGATAAAATTTTAATTATATAATATCACAGTCAAAAATATCATGTATTGTATTGTATTTAAAAATAAATATAAATGAAGTAAAAATAACTTTAATCCGTGTCTGTATTTGTAGTTTGGTAAGAGAGATAAAACATGTTGATATATGTATTTTTCCACAATACTGGGGTTAAGCCAAGCAAATCTAATCTTAGAAAAGTGGTAAAGTAATGAATACATATTATAACATAATATTATAATCTCTTTTATTAAAGGAACAATAGCTTGACAAAGGTAATCAAGAAATAATGGAAATTTACCGATCTATCTTTAATTTACTGCAGTTTTTTGATTAGGACGACATAAAATGAGAATGCTGAGAATTCAGGATATATGTGCATAATTAAACGGAATTTTTTTATGTTGCAAATTAGGTATTCTCAAGGTTCATTGTTTTAAAGGCATTTTATCTTACATATTGCAACACCAAGTTCGTGTTGATAAGAGCACTAATTACCATTTGGTTAGTGTACAATGAATTAAAATGTTTAATTTTTTTTATTGAATTTTGAGATATACTTCAAGCGTATAATCCTATTATGGCCCCTACAGTCCACGTATATGACCACTAATGTTAGTAGATAAGAATGCCCTTGCCCTTAACTACCCATAATTAATATTCTATGGTTATTATACATTTTTATATCAAGGTGATTTACTCATTGACGTGGGTATTATAATAATGTTGTAAGTATAGTTGAGGATTATGGATAATCTAAATCATATAAATATTAAATATGGTTTTGTAAATTTTATTTACATTATTCTAATGGGTCATAGTAACACCAAGGCTTTTATTGTAACAAAAACATTTTTACCGAGCAGTTAGCTATAATACGAAAGATATGGGTAAGATTTATTTTCTGTTGCAAAATCTGCAAAATCTATTAAGCGTTTTAATAATTAGTCTCAAATACTTTTTTTAGATAGAAGCAGACCCCCTTTAAATGATTTTAAAATCTCTGACTGCTAGGTTAAACTGCACCAATAAAAATATTTAGATTCAAACCCTTTTCTACATAGAAGTGTAGTCCTGTAAGTGACTGCTAGTCGCCCTACCAATAATTTACTGGCTGCTTTCTTTTAATAAGGTGTCAAACGTTTGACAAAGTGGCTGAAAAGTCTTAGAATGGGCAAATATTTTTGCTATTAGTGAAGATAGAGACACCAAATTTTAGGGGTATTCTATTCGTTAATAAATCTACGTTTTCAGGTAATTCAACTTTGTCAACCCCCTTCTTAAGGGGTGACGCTAGGGTCAAAAATTTTAAATACAGCCCTGTGTCGTGTGGTACCTTATTTTAAAGGTCTTCAAAAAAGAAACATCTTACCGGAACCCCGAGGTTCGTATCTTAAGTCGTTTTTAAATGAAAAATTAAAATCCGTGCAGAAAAGTTAAAATTTAAATACCTTTATTTCTTCTATTACATCAAAAGCTTTTCAAAATGACCACCATGAACTTCTCGGCAGCAATAAAGTCGATTTTGAAACTCACTTCTCGCATTTTAGAGAATGGCAGATGTTACTGCTTGGCAGAGTTCCAAAATCGACTTTATTACTGCCAAGAAATTCACGGTGGCCATTTTAAACAAATTTTAAAATAGTTAATAAGAGAAAAGTAAAGGAATTTAAATTTGTACTTTTTCACGATTTTCAATTTTTAAAGGCTTGCCATTTAAAAACGGATTAAGATACGGACCTTGGGTTTGCGTTAAAATGTTAGAAGTCTTTTTTTAAAGACCTCTAAAATAAGGTACCACGCGGCATAGGGATGCGTTTGAAATTTTTGACCTTAACTCCCTAGCGTCACCCCTCAATGGAATTGAAAAGTTAAATTACATGAAAAACTAGATTTATTAATCAATAGGATACCGTAAAATGGGGTGAATAGGGTCACGGGGGTGAATAGGGTCAAAGTGTGTTCGTTACCTGAATCCAGTTTAAAAATAAAATGCGCGAATGGTGCCGATTTTCGAACATGGCTTTTACATGTTGACCCTTGCCAACACCGGACGTGATAGTTATGTGTGCTGTTAAACAACCTGTAGCGGCGTGTTAGCCACGATAATATTCGTAATATTTAGCGGCAAAAAAGTTATCCCGTAAACGTGTCCCGTCTTTTTGTTAAAATTAACGGACAAAGATTTTTGTGTTTGTGTAACTTAAAGGTAAGTGTCCCAGCAACAAAGTTATATAATTAGTGTTTTATTATGTTACCCGGTGTTTGTGTTAAACCGAATTTTTTTTTTTTTTGGCGAAAATTTGATATAGATTATTGGCCATTACTGTATTGTAACACACTTGATTCGTAATATAGGTACGTTTAGAAACCAATGTGTACTTTATTTACTTATTTAACCTATTTTTTACAATAATATTTTTGGTTTTTTTAGCAAACAAGATAAACACAAACAGCCCGATTATCCAATGCTAGTCCGGTCTAATTTGACAATCAAAAGTTTTAAACTCACAAGTGTAAGAATAAGACAACTCAGTTTTATTCTAGGAACTTATTTCTGAGCTTTTTCGCAAATTTATCAGGAAAAGGACAATTTTAGTACGTACTTTCCACACTAATAGAACTAAATTCATTACAGCAACTCGTTCCAAGATGAAAATCATGTGGCAACCAAGTAAATCGCCGAAATATTACAATAATTCATAAGTTTTGAATGATAAGGACAGGACAAAAACCTGTCAAAACATAACTGATCAACTATAAGATGTTAATTTAAACCAGTACTAAATCTTAAACTTTCTTAGTGAATCTGGACGAAATATTTTATGTAAAGTTTAATATGTAACTTTTGTTACCTATGTTTGCAAACAAAGCCAAAAAGTATCTGTTTCAAACAGTTTAGCTGACCCTTTTTAACCCAGTAGCCGTTTACTCGTATTTTAGAGTAATTTTTAAGGCGTGACCCTATTGACCCCGACTTTGGGGTGAATAGGGTCAGGGCATAAAAAACTATATATATGCTGACTCCTACTGAATTTCTTAAAACTTATATGGTAGTTCTATTGTACAAGTAGGGACTCATACTAGTAACCTATGTCCAAATTTTTCCGGACAACGTTTTCAAAGTTATCGAGGTGTAAAGTTGAAAATTGACCCTATTCACCCCATTTTACGGTACTCCTAAACTTTGGTGTCTCCATCTTTAATAATAGCAAAGATATTTGCCCATACTGACTTTTCGGACACCCTGTAAACCTAGTACAGACCAAAAAAAAGGGCATGCTCGAGTGCGACGTTACTTTTTTATTGTATAGGGTTTTAAGAAATGTACACTATTTCATAATGGACCAAATATCTAAATCTGTTCGCCCTCCTAGCTTACCGATACAGCGATATTCTAGCATTCTTTTAATTACTTATACCTTCTGTTCATGAATTTTTACAGATTTTTCAGAGCGATCCTTTTGGTGATGATGGTGGGGACAGCCATTTTTAAGCGTTTTTTTGCGTGTTTTAAAAAATGCATCCTTCATGTATATTGTTGAATTCGTGCTTCAATAAGCCTTCATTTGACACCCTACACGATGCCCTTGAAATTTTTTTTCCATTTCCCAGTTTACCCCCTGAAATTAACCCCCAGAATCAAAATTCAACTTTTTATACTTCATGCCTATAATTGGGCCACCACACTCTATCTCTGTGTTAAATTTCAAATTTTTACGTCGAATAGTTTTAGGGAAAATCGCCTGTGACAGACGGACCGACGGACACCGAAGTGATTCCTTAAGTGTTCCGTTTTGCTAAGTTTAGCAGGAAACACTAAAAAGGCAATAGGACAAAATAAATAAAAATAAAATTCTCAGACTTGTCCAGTATAGGAATCTTTTTCTCACGTTGCAGGTTTCCAAAAATTTCCAGGACGTGTGGGAACAATTTTTATTTTTCGTTTTAAGTAAATTTGTATTGTCACTTTGGTATGTACATTCGTCACCTACGAAGTACTATAGAAAATCATTGCACCGCGTTTATAATTAAAAATAAAACAAACTGCTTGATTTAATCAGTACCTGCTGATACAAATTTAATCAATATTATGATTACAATTAATAATTAAATTGAAAACAAAAAAATATGAAATTGACTGTTAATATAAAATTCAAGGCAAATTGGTCGATGGCCTGAAATCGTCTTGAATCTTATCTTGTTTAAATTTTGTATGTGACAAATATTATTGTACTATTTCAAGAAATATATCAGTCATTGCTAATTCACAAGAAGTTTAGTTGATACTCCTCTACTCTCTATATCGTATGGTTGGGTTGGGTTTGATTGTTTGATATATACCTAATGTTCCTTGATACTATATATATATATATATTAGGGTGTCCGTTATTTCCCAAGTTGATTTTTTTTCTTGCGACGCCCCCTAAATTTTTAGTTTATCGTCTAAAAAAAAATGTCAGACCAAAATAAGCCCTTAATATTCAGAATAAACCTTGCCCTTAAGACGATACATTTCCCATTTAAATTACATGGGATTTTGCCACTTTTTACAATGAAATTTTTTTTTCTCGGACAAGATGACTTGTAGCAATGGGACATATTATTATTATATACATATTCTTATAGGAAATTGAACGCTCTACAAAAAAGGTCTCTTATAATTTTTTCGATTAATTCACTCCTTCAAAAGTTATTCAAGGTGAAATTTGAACTCTATGTAAATTTTCAGATTTTTTTACTTTTACGGCAGTGATTATAATTTTGATAAAAGTTAGTAGGTTATTTCTCAAAATAGATAATTCTGATGGTATTAGGGTAAAAAAATTTTAAACATGGAAAATAATATACCGCATAACAGGTAGCTGGTTCTAGTTTGAATCATTTTTGAGACCATTCATTTATAACACGCAGTCAAATAATGTTTATTGAATTTCATAAATTTTTGTATACTTTCATGAAATTTCCCTTCAATACAGTAAGTGACTCAAAATTACAGTACAAGCATTCCGCCAACACACGGATTTTCTATTCACGCAAGCGCGCTAAGTCGCATTTAGTACCTTGAATAACTTTTGAAGGAGTGAATTAATCGAAAAATTATAAGAGACCTTTTTTGTAGAGCGTTCAATTTGCTATAAGAATATGTATGTCTCATTGCTATAAGTCATCTTGTCCGAGAATTTTTTTTTTATTGTAAACAGTGGCAAAATCCCATGTAATTTAAATGGGAAATGTATCGTCTTAAGGGCACGGTTTATTCTGAATATTAAGGGCTTATTTTGGTCTGACATTTTTTTTTAGACGATAAACTAAAAATTTAGAGGGCGTCGCAAGGAAAAAAATCAACTTGGGAAATAACGGACACCCTAATATATATATATATATATATATATATATATATATATATATATATATATATATATATATATATATATATATATATATATATATATATATATATATCTATATATATATATATATATATATATATATATATATATATATATATATATATATAAGATACGTTGTCACGTCCGCTGCCGGAGGTCACAAAATTTTACCAATACAAGTTGAAACTTTCTAGCTATAAAATATTTTTAAATTCTTATTCTAAAAATTGTTGTTTGGTACGCTTTCTGTCAAGTGTAGTTAAATCATTAAATCACATAGCATTAATCGCTAAAAAGGCATGTCCCCAGCAGAGAATAACACCATTTAGCAGTAGTTTAAAAACGATATTCTCACCAAAAAAGTGCTAATTAAAACAATCATGTGGCACTAATTAACACTCAATACCTCTAACTGATTTGTTTTTATTCCTATAAGACGTAAATGACACTTATCCGTTCTATAAGTTTTAATAAAAATAGTAACTACTGGAAAAACACCAAAGACGTACAAGAGATTTGGCATTATCTTAAGAAAAATTAATTGATGACAAATTGCCATTCATTTTTAGACTCCCATTATATCTAATATTCATCATTATTATTCTCAAAATTAGTAATGATAATTCTAGAAAGAATCTGTTCCTTTTATATTTTACCACAATAAAAAAGTACTGCGTAATTAGAAGACAGTAACGGTAATAACAATAACTCCAGAACTAACCAAGGGTAATGTAATAAAAATTCTTGCGACAAGTCTATGAATACCGTTTTGTTTATCAAAGCCAGGTTATGACATAACCAGAGCCCATACAGTATTTTTCCATTCATAAATAAGTCTAGAAGTACTTATACTTTAATCAAATTAATTCATTTTATCATAAAACTGAAGTACCTTCTTACTTATTGACGTAAATCTAAAAGATTTTATGCAAGAAGATTTAAATGGCATGTTTTATTTTCTTACAAATTTTTAGAGGACAATGTGAATCCGGAAAACTCAATTTCAGTACACACCACGAGATTCTCGATAACTAACGCCCAAATTTAAAAAACTTTGACGACGATGAACGTCCAGGGGACCCTTTGACCGCGACCAAAGAATGTAATAGGCTACTACATTAGAAAAATCATCGTATTTAAAGAACAATATGCTTATTTGTTCCACTATCTCCGCTTTGGTGAACTACCATTTCCTCTGCCGCTCAAGAGAACTCTATGAGTAAACAGCAACAAAGATATATCAGAAAAAAACAGACTCCAGAGAAACTCACTGTAAATTAGAAAAGAGGCCTGTTAAAAATCGTGGAAGCTACCGATGGGATGATAAAAATGGTGCTGTCGAAACACTGAAAAACCTTAAACTAAAAGGATAGCGAGTTTCGGGAGGTAGGCTCAAGAAATACTATACTCGATTTGAAATTGGTTGATAGTAATAAATCATTAAAATCCGTCAAACACGTACACAGAGTGGTCCACCTAAATTGCCAAGTTTTAAATAGTATATACATTGAAAGTCTAGACCCTTTTGCATTTATTAAACTTTCCATTCCTATAGATCTGATAAGGGCGTCGAATACAAAGCTTAACCCGAGGCTCGAACAATAAGCGGTAGTATTCTACCTGTGATGTTTTGCACTCATGCACGTGCTTTCGGGTGGGTTTAAGTTTATATTAAACACAATAATTATATAATTTAGTGAACATTCGGATGTGTGGCATAATTTGTTACCCTTGTATTTGAATAAATATAATACTAATAACAATAAAGCAACTAATAAACAAGTAAATTTGGAAAAATGTTTCTATTTGAAATTCTATAAAATTTATAGTAAGTCATTACAGTTCTTCGCTTTAAATTAATCATCATCAGAAAATGAAATATCTGAGGGACTGTCTTCTTCCCCTAAATTGATAATAAGTGGTTCGACCGTTTTCTCCAGTAAACTATCCAATTGCCACATTTTTTCCTCCTCCTTTAGTACATGCTCTATACATCTTTGCCACTTCCCCGCGTTGACTTCTTGAAGCGCTTCTTCAAAGAGTTTTTGAACATCACTCATTTTATAAGTGGTATTTTTTCTAGCCACATAACCTTTCACATGAGCCCATACCAGTTCGATCGGATTTAATTCGCAATGGTAGGGGGGGAGCCGAAGCACTATTATATTTTGTTTTTTGGCCATTTCGTCAACAACATATTTTTGAAACCGATGTTTATGGGTGTTTACAATTGATAGCAACTCCTTTTTAACCATATTGTCCTCAAATTGTATTTGTTTCTCCACAAGCCACTCGATAATTTTTGCTTTTCGCCAAGCAGTTGTAGGCATCTTCTCCAATCTTCTGGAGTGATACGGAGCGTTATCTAACACAATGACGGAGCCAGGTGGAATCAGCTCTATCATTTGTTCGAAATACTCCTCAAAAACATCAGCATTCATATCCTCGTGGTAATCGCCTGTACGAACTGATTGGAATGATAATAGTCCACCTTCTAAAAATCCATTGGAGCTACCGAGTTATAATTAATCGTTTTCCTTTTCCAGAGGGCGGATTTATTCCTGTTGATAGACCGTCTAAAAATGCTTGCCGGTGAGAAGTCACATTTTTGTCTGTCCATATTTTTCCAACTGTGTAGCCTTCGTTCAGCCATGTTTCGTCCAAATAGAAAATTGTTTTGTTTTCATTGCGAAATTTTCTTATTTTTCTCAAATAATTACGTCTCCAACATACTATTTCATCTTTTTCGAGCAAATGAGACTTCCGACTATGTTTTTCCCATCTAAAATTCATTTCTCTTAGAACTTTCCATAGTTTATCTCTCTTGATTGCAGGAAAGTCTTCTTTTACTGCCCCTAAAACTCTATCCAAAGTAGGGATCTCCTTATTGAAATAGAATGAATGCACCTTTCGTCTTATGATGGCCTTTTCGTCCTCATCGATCGGTATTGTTCGCCTTCCTGGAGATGGTTTTGGTGGCGTCACGGTTCCTGTCTTTTCTTCCCGCATCAGCCTGTAGATGGTTGCTTTTCCAATACCTGTCATCTTTGAACAAAGTTCCACTGCAGAATCGATACTTATTGCACTTTTTTGATATCTAAGTGCATTAAATACATTAAGCACAATAATCTTTTCACTAATGCTTAGCGCTGATTTCGCAGCTCGCTTAACTGGAATAAATCCTGAAAGACTCTCCATTTTCAAAAATTACCCAAATGTGTGTCCTAGAATACTCGCATTAGGTTTGTTCGCTCTTAAAATGACTCACAGTTTTATACCAATAAGTAGAGGTACCTAATTTTTCGTAACTACCTGAAAAGTAACATTGTGTATTAATTGTTCCCGGAATTCTCGGCATAATTATTTTTACCTGGTATGACAATAATGATTACTAAATTATTCGGATAAGTAAATAGGGTTCAAACCGGCACGTCAGGTAGGTGCGCCTATGGAATCGGCTGCTAAAAATGATTTATTACTATCAACCAATTTCAAATCGAGTATAGCTCAGTCACCTGTCCAAAAGTGGAGCATCCAACTTTAGCCATAAAAAAAGTCAATATCCTACGCTTACCTATTGTGATTGAAGCATCCACAGTTCATTAATTGGAAGATACATCAGGTTGAGGTTTGTACATCCTCTGCAGTGCAGCCCATAAGGCTTATAGTGACCCTTGCTGTACCACAACTATAGTTAAAAAGGATTGTCATCATTATCAATATCAATTTAAGTAATCATTTTATAAGTTGGAGGTCTCTCTGAGAGGTATCGCTCTGGATATTAAGATCCCTCATGAAGTTTACTATTCTCCAATGAGTTACACATTCTCGTATAGTATCGTCGCTGTCATTTCAAAAGGGCCTATCTCGATTTTTAGAAGTTTTCAGGAGAGCGGTTTAAAGAAAACTGTGGCGTTTATTTTAGCTGGAGCACTGACACTAATTTATTTTTTCACAATATAGTAGATAAATCAATATATTATGTAGAATGATGAGATATATTAATTTTTTTTAAAGTTGTACGTGTTTTGTTATAATTAAATAATAATGAAGATAGGCCCCTTCGCCAAAACAATAACAAATTCTGGTTTGTACATCAAACCAAATAGGCCCCTGTTATTAATATAGAATATGTGTTTTTCAAAGAAAAGGCAGGTGATTTTTTAAATTTTGAGCATTGTTCGTACTAACATCGACGATATGAGAGGCTGTCTCCTCCTCTTCATTACATACTCTGCACGTGGGCTCATCTTAGTAATATGCAAAGAATAATAACAAACAATATAATTGCAAAAACTGCTAATACATGGACTAGTAACTTGGTACCTATATATGGCCATGTATATCTAAATATCTTAACAATTCGTAAGTTTTTTAGGATGATATCTTATTTTATACGCTGACGACACTACTCTTCACTACAACATTCATTTTCTGAACGATTCTCAAATCAAGAGCATAGAGCAATAAACGCAGATCTATGAACCGCAGGATCTTCCAATAATCTCAGAGTGGGATGCCAGAAACCTTGTTCAGTTTAGCGCCTCCAAAACCCGGTCTTGCTTCCAGATAAGCAAAAAACCCTGCTACACTAATCCCATCCACATGAATGGACAGGTCCTACAGAACAACAACGTTCGCCCTTGTTGGCATCACTTTTGGACATGATCTCAGCTGGCACAAATACATTACTTCACTAGCCATATCAGCAGCTAAAAAGCTTTGTTTTCTCTTCCGAGCGAGAAAATACATCCTATTTACACACTCTCTGTTTCCCAAATAAGACCTAACTTATAATACTGCTCCCACATCTGAGGGGCAGCGTCACCATGACACTTAACATCCTTGATTTTATCCAAAAGAGAGCTATTCGACTCATCAATGACCATTCCTCATAAAAGAAAGCTAACTTCTCTCGCTCATCGCCGCGCTGGCGCTGTTGGGAATCTGTTCCTTTTCAACCGCACAGATTATCAGGCACGGCCCGTGAAATTTGAAAGTTGTATATCTCTGTTGCTACTTATGGGACCCATGAAAAATTTAGGTTTTTTAATAATGAGCCTACTAGGAATGTTTTGGTAAAGAAAAAAATATTTTGTAATTTGCGAAAAAAAGTTGAATTTTTGCGTAGGGAAAAAATGAACACATTTAGGTATTTTATTTATTATTTTTTCTAAACAAATTTTACATCATTTTGTCGAAAATTATTCAATGTGAAGATAAAAAAATTGTTAGTAGAAAGTTATAGTCATTTGAATTTTTTTAAACCTAAAATATAATTTAAAAAAAATTCAAATGACTATAACTTTCTACTAACACATTTTTTCTTTTCAAATTTCAAAATTTTCGACAAAATAATGTAAAATTTGTTTAGAAAAAATAATAAATAAAATACCTAAACGTGTTCATTTTGTTCCAGGGGGGTCACGAAAAAATTCAAGTTTTTTTCGCAAATTACAAAATATTTTTTTCTTTACCAACAATCCTAGTAGGCTCACTATTAAATAACCTGAACTTAGCATGGGTCCCGTAAGTAGCAACAGAAATATACAACTTTAAAATTTCAAAAGCCGCCACTTCAAATACTTTATAGATTGTAAAAATCGAATAAACAAAAAAAAATTGGATGAACACAGACTAAAAAATATTATATTGCATCTCTCTCTAATAATAACAACTAAACCTTCGTTATCTTTTATCTCAGCCGTACCTGCCTATAATAGCAAGCCTATATATATGGACCCAGTGATTGCTGAGGTAGTGATAAAACAATTCGTGATTTTGTTGCGAGAAAAAAATAAACGAATCGCTTATAACTTGTAAACTTAACCTGGTTAGTTTTATTTAGTTTTAACAGTTCAACATGGATATTAACGATGTTTCGTCAAGAACCAACCTTTTGGGGAATCCTTATAGACCCACCGTCATTTCCAAAAAGAAGTAAGTGCCCTAAAATAACTATTGCTAAAACTTTACAGTTAGTTAAGATTAGTGTTTATACTTGTATATCTATAGGTTGGTTAAATATACTTCTCTTAACGACACATACATGATGCTTTTGTAGCTGTCTTTGTTATAAAGAAATGGCAATGTTATCACAATAATATTTTGATATATGATAATATGAATTATTTAAAATATTGGACCTAAAAAACTATCGCTTTAAAAAATCGCACTTATTGATGTATAGGTCAGCGAAAATATTTTAGGAAAAAACTAGACAATAAAGCCAAGAGAGCCGAGTTTAAAAAAGGACTGGTAAATATACAGCACATCCAAGTATAGCTAAAAATTTCTAGTATGATTTACTTTGTTTTCAGATCCAACTATGGTTGGTTAGTTTAAGTTTACTAATATACCGAGATCGTTTCCGAATTAATTTGCAAAATTTAATTAAATAGATAATTTTGATGGACTAGTACTTTTATAATGGCGCACAAGTACAGAATCGCATACTCACAGTACAGAATCACGTTTTAGTTAACATTTTATTTGGCAAAAACCTTGTATTAATAAAAGGTACAAAAGATCAAACTGCTAGAGATCAAGGTGCAGGGATTAATAATAATTTTGTTTTGGCATTTTTAAATAATGTATATATGATTGTGGCGGATTCATGCTGAAAAGATCTATTAATTGGGTGTGACGCCACTCTACTGTCCGCTTGAAAGAACAGAACAAGAAAAAAATGTAGGATGGTAACCCATCCGATACGTGTTACTGCTCAGTGGCTTCATCAGTACTATATATGGGGTTGTATACCCCAACATAACTCGAACGCCACATAGTTACAGGTGTAACCTAAAAAAAATAAAACAAGAACAAAAATAGGAGCGAGTACACCCATTTGTGGCTTCTTTTTTACCTCTTTTTTTGGGGGCATCAATTAGCTATAGTTGCCTTCGTGGCGACGCAATCTGATGCCTCCAATTTTGGGTGAAGCCACAAATGGGTGTAATGGATCCTGCTTGTGGTCCTTGTCGTGTATATGGAGTGTGTGTTTCGCATTATGTTGGGGTGCACAAACACATACATGATCAGAAACACGTGTCTAACAGGTTGAGAGGTTGCTACCTTTCTTTACTAGTCCGGTTCTTTCGCGTCCATTATATATATATATGTATATATATATATATATATATATATATATATATATATATATATATATATATATATATATATATATATATATATATATATATATATATATATATATATATACAGTGTGTCTGCTTAAGTTCGCAGCATATGGGAAACTTTTTTATTATTAATTTTACGAAAAAAATTTATTCGTCATAAAAAGTTCTGCATGGTCCAAAACCTAAAATGCAACCGTCAGATATCGAAATTTCCTAGTCATATACCAGGTCTGTGAGAAAATATGAATTTTACCCTACCGTAAAATACTTTTATTTTTGACAATATCGAAAACTTGTATGAAGAAAATTTATTTAGAATTGTAAACTAATTTCTAATAAACAGTTATCTCTTTATTCATTAAAAATTTGATAACATTTACGTTTTTTAAACTGTGTCTTGCAGTATTTTGATGATGCATTAAAATAATTGATACAAAACAAAATAATTTATTTTACAATTAAACTTCAATACAGTACTAATATTGTAATAATTACGTAATAAGTTAATAATATTTGACGTTTAATGGCAGGTATGTAAATATCATGGCAAGCTAATTAGAAATGCATTAATATCAATGTGTTCACTTTTGTAGGGTAGAGAATGGGAAAATGTACAAAATCATATCAATTTTTATTTTTATGAAATTTTTAATGAATAAGGAGATAACTGTTTATTAGAAATTAGTTTACAATTGTAAATAAATTTTCTTTATAAAAGTTTTCGATATTGTCAAAAATAAAAGTATATTACTGTAGGGTAAAATTCATATTTTCTAACAGACCTCGTATATGACTGGGAAATTTCGATATCTGATGGTTGCATTTTAGGTTTTGGACCATGCAGAACTTTTTATGAAGAATGACGTTTTTTGGTAAAATTAATAATTAAAAAGTTTCCCATGACATATATATACATATATATATATATATATACATATATACATATATATATATATATATATATATATATATATATATATATATATATAATATATACTCTGCGTGGGATGTGGCATCCGTATAACTTACAGCGGATATGACATCCACCGCGCTGTGACCTCTGTATATACGAGGGTCAAACCGCAACCCCATGCTAAACCTATTAGAAATTGTTCATTAAAGGTAAGCGTTCACCAAATCCAAATTTTTATGTTGAAGTCGATATGCCCGGGTTTTAAAGGTTTTCATATTTTTAAATGCGAAATTGATTTCTGTTACTACATAATAATTACAAAAAAAATCGCTAGTCGCTTTTACAGCTAATAATTTCCATTATACGACCAAAATTACGTAATTTTAGTTTTATTGTTAAGCTATCGATTGCAAGTTCAATATCTGGCTTAGATTGTAGTCAAAGTCATCATTAACAGCATACACATAAATAAATACATGTACTGCATACATGTATTGTATATAAATCACCTTGGTAACTTTCCATTTATAAAATATATAAATTATCACATACACTGAGATTATTTAATAAAATGAAAACACATATTGCTAAATGATGTAATAAACTATACTGGAATTGGATCACGGTATCAATTGATTTTATTTTTATAAAACTAAGAAAAACTGATCGACCTTATGTAGTCTCATGTAGGAGGCACTTGCCAAGAGTACCCCATACATAATGTGAGGGTTCCACTAATATGAACAGATTTTAGTAAAAAAAAATACTGGGCCTATTGAATAAACCAACTATTTTAATGGAAAGATACATATCAATTACCTCTATGCTAAAATTGATTAGTGATTACCAACCTGATTGTGCCTGATGGTAATTCTATATCTATACTAGGTAATATATAAAATTGTAAATTGACTGACTCACTCATTCATCAACGCCCAGCCAAAACTACTAATGCTAAAAAGTTGAAATTTTGCACACAACTTTCTTTTACGCCGTAGACGTCCACTACGAAAGGATATTACAAAACTCGGCCCCTAAGGGGGTAAAAGCAAGCCCCAAAAATTGATGTATTTTTTATTTTTAAAACCATTAAGTTCTAAGGAAAACGCCAAAACACGTCAATTCTATTTTATTCTTTTACGTAAGACAACTTTTTTCCGTGTTGAAATTTTACTGACTCGCATATCAAAGCACAGCCCACTCCGCTGGGTCTAGAAACTTGAAATTTTGCACAGAGGTTTCTTATATAACGTAAGCATCTACTAAGGAGGGGTTTTTCAAAATCCAACCTCTAAAGGGGTTCAAACTTTGTATGGAAACAAATATTAGATGGTCCTAATAACTCGAAACTTCATAGAAGTGCTCTAAAAATAAATGTTTACAATTTTTAATAAATCAACCCTTCAGGGGATGAAATGGGGGCTCAAAGTTTGTATTGGAGTAAAATTGTTATACCGCGGACGAAGTCGCGGGCGAAAGCTAGTAGGATAATAAAAATATAATAGTATCAACCTGATGTTTATGCATAGTGGGTGACCCGACAGGACAAACTTTGCACTTTTTCAGTACAATTTTATCTAAAATCACAACCCTGGGTACTTTTCCATGTACATATTTAAATGTATATTAACATAGATTGACACCTTGCTAAATGCTAAAAGCACATAAAAAATCCAACAGGTTGTGGCTATACCATAACGCAACAAGGAATGAGTTTGCAACATCGCGTAAGACAACAGTACCATTATACAGAAAGAACAAAAGGTGGCAGTATATAAAAATGTCTTTTAAAGTGGTTCGAATTAATTAGATCCCCCTGAGAAAGTTTGGTATAACATATTATTATAACCGACAGCTACATACCTAATTGCTTAAAAAATAAATAAGCAAATTTAGGTGAAGGGCATTACTAACATACAAATTTTATCAAACAGTTTTAAAACCAAGTTGAAGGTAATTATTGCAGCATCTCCTATGATATATTATCTAATTGTAAAAATAAATAAATATGAAACTACAAAATGCCTTTTATATAACTTTTATTTCAGTTTTACAACTGTTACTATTAATCTCATTATTTTTAAAAAACTCACGACTTAACTAACTTTACAGACATTGACTTGTAACATGTGAGAAGTCACGTAAATCCTCTGCCGCCCAGAGAGGTGTGGCCATTATTTGTTAAGAAACAATATTATGTATGTATGTCTACTAAAATAGCTAATTCAGTATTAATTAAAATAATAAAAGTTGCTGAAATTCGCTTTAAAGACTATACCGTTTGCTTTTATATAATTTGGGATGTTGCATTTTTATCTCTTGGTGCCCTAGAAAATCCTCATTTCTCAAAGGTTGACTCCAAAAGAGGCCACAAGCACATTTCTACATGTCAACAAAGCATTGCACAAAAATTTCAACTTTTTTTTCGCAAATTACAAAATATTTTTTTGTTTACCAGAACAATCCTAGAAGGCTTATTATTAAAACTCCTAAACTTGGCATGGGTCCCGTCAGTAGCAACAGAGATATACAACTTAAAAATTTCTGTATCCGCCACTTGATTTTTTATTTATTATCCGGTATTCAAAACCCATCTTAAGCAATATGTTGTAGAGGCTAGTTTTGCTGCACAATATATTGGAAAGTCAAACAAAATAAGACATATCCTAACGAGATTTTCGTAGGTATCGAAATTAGATACCTACGATATATGCGGATGTCGATTTCTTAGGTCATTTCTACATTATAAAGTTGTTACTATCCTATTCATTCATATTATAAATACATACAATATCCATTAAGGCCAAAAAAATATCCAAACTTCATGTATGACGTTAAGACAAAACCAGACATATCCAATTTACGTTCAGACAAAATCAGACATATCCATTTGTTTTTTTCAAATTTCTCTCTTAAAATTTAATGGGTAATTTTAAGACCCTGCGAGTAGGTATACAGGTTTTACTCATTTCTCTCAAAACTACTTTAAGTGGATTTGTCTGCTTTTGAATGAACGCTCCTCATTTTACCTACGCACAGGTTACATCGTTGTATGTTCATTTTAAAGTTGTATATCTCTGTTGCTACTTATGGGACCCATGCCAAGTTCAGGTTTTTTAATAGTGAGCCTACTAGGAATGTTTTGGTAAAGAAAAAAATGTTTTGTAAAATTTTGGACTTGATCCACCTGGGAAAAAAATTAACACGCCAGGTAACAGGTATTTTATTTATTACTTTTTCTAAATAAGTTTTACATCATTTTGTTGACAATTCTTAAATTTTAAGAGAAAAAAATGTGTTAGTAGAAAGTTATAGTCATTTGATTTTTTTAAATTATATTTTAGGTTTAAAAAAATTCAAATGACTATAACTTTCTACTAACATATTTTTTTCTCTTAAAATTTAAAAATTCTCGACAAAATGATGTAAAATTTGATTAGAAAAAATAATAAATAAAATACCCAAGCGTGTCAATTTTTTTCCCAGGTGGGTTCATTCAAAAATTCAACTCTTTTTCGCAAATTACAAAATATTTTTTTCTTTACCAGAACATTCCTAGTAGGATCACTATTAAAAAACCTGAACTAAGCATGGGTCCCATAAGTAACAACAGAGATATCTATAATAATCTGTGCGGTTAGAGCCCCCACTCTTAAAAATTTCGTTCTCTTCAAGTGTTTATACCAAAATCCAACAAATCCAACAAAGAAATCAATTACCGGGCACCAAACCTGTCTGTCCGTCTGTATGTCAGTCAATTATCTCTAGAACCATTTAAAATATCGGCTTTAAATTTGAAATAGTTAGACCTAAAATGGCCTCATGGTCATGGAGATCAATGATGTAAGTAATGTGAAAAAAAAATTTTTAAGAGTTCCAGAGAGGCTGATATTAAATAATTTTTCCTAAAACTAAAAAACTGACTACATACAATGTTATTTTCCACGAATCGTCATTTAATCAATATTTTATTGTAGAGTTCAAAGTCTTTTGAACTTCTTAATAAATTTGGCCTGAATCTCGCAAAATTGTGCAATTAACAATCTAAAAATAAAGTAGCGAGAATGAATGTAATTATAGTGTTAAAAAGAGAAAGAAAATTATGCGAAAAGGAAGAATAAACACGAAACACGATTTCACAACAACCGTCAGCGGTCAAGTCAAGGAGGTGTGTCGTATGACGTCACTTTAAGACTTGTCGAGAGTTCTTTATTTACCATTTTAAATTGGACAATTTAACGTATTCAAACTAAAACAATGCCTGTCGCAGGGTCAAGGCGCTAGTCTGATGGACTGGTAGCCACGCATGTTACTTGTTTGGCAATCCACTAATTGTCACTTGACGTAAATATTTAATAAAATCGTATTAAAGTTTATTACAATTAAACAAACTGTTGTCAAGGAATAAAAAATAACTACACACAACAAGGCTACGTGACGTTTAGGGGCCTGCCAAATGCAGCTTTCTTATTGGCTGACGGCTCACACACCTCCGGCAGCGCGGAGCCACATTCCGTCATGTTGTGACGTCCTCGCTTATATTGCATCAGCACCAGACTATTAACACAAAAATTACCATGTCCAGCTTTTTTGTTTTTGAATGTTGGCAATTTTAGATTGTAAATATTAATTAAAAACAATTTTATTCTAGGTAATAGTTAAGCTCGTTATTTTGAAGTTTATTTTAGGGGAAACACGATTAAAACAAAAAATCAAAAGAAAATCGTGACAAAATTTGTTTTTTCCGACTATACCTAATAAAAAACATTTATTTTGTTAGGGACAATTTACAACAATTTAAAAATTTATTTATTTTCTGATAGTTTTATGAGAAAATCGTGACTGTTTGAAGTAAGTCTATATAATGCAAGTGCAAAGACAATATGGGCTTTTGTTAGTCGCGTGCTATAAGTCTAGGAGCAAAGGGGGAAGCATGTCACATCCACAATAAGCAGGGCCGGATTAACCTAAAGGCAAAGCAGGCACCTGCCTATGGGTTCCGCGTCGCTTTGGGGCCCCGAGTAAAAAAAATCTGTTTGAGAAGTTAGAAAAGGGGAGAGGGGTCCCGAGACTTGCATTGCCTAGGGACCTCTACGTGGCTTAATTCGGCCCTGACAATAAGGTATGAAAAATGTGAAAGAAAGGGTCACTTGATATTTGCAAGCATCTTATAAATGATCCCAGTGGCGGCTGGTAAAATTTTAAAGTTGTATATCTCTGTTGCTACTTACGGAACCCATGCCAAGTTTATGTTTTTTAATAGTGACCATACTAGGAATGTTTTGGTAAAAATATTTTGTAATTTGCGAAAAAAAGTTGAATTTTTGTGTTGCCCCCGAAAAAATGAACACGTTTAGATATTTTATTTATCATTTGAATTTTTTTAAACTTAAAATATAATTTAAAAAAAATTCAAATGACTACAATACTTTCTACTAGCACATTTTTTTCTCTTCAAATTTAAAAATTTTCGACAAATTTGTTAAAAAAAAAATTAATTAAATATCTAAATGTGTTAATTTTTTTCCCACGGGGGCAAAGCAAAACATCTACTTTTTTTCGCAAGTTACAAAATATTTTTTTTCCTTACCAAAACATTCCTAGTATGCTCACTATTCAAAAACCTAAACTTGGCATGGGTCCTGTAAGTAGCAACAGAGATATACAACTTTAAAGTTTCACCAGCCGCCACTGCATGATCCTCCTTTGGGGATACATGATCCCCCTTTCCTATATAAGCCTCTGGTCAATTCCTAATTATTAAAAATCGAAGCCGGAAAAGTTTTTAATTTAAAATCAATTGACCGTATTAAAAAATTCCAGAACAAATTTAATCATTTTTAGGAGTCAGGAGATGCTTTTTAATAGTCGTAAATATTTGGGATAATTTTTAAGTTAAAAATAGATACTCCTGGCTTAAAATATATCATGGCCTACGCATGTTTCGTATGTTATATTATTTTTTAGTAACAATATGTATGTTCCGGAATTGTAGAGACCCAGGCGCTCACAGGCGTAGTTAAGGGGGAGGCTTGGGGTGCTCAGCACCCCCAAAATTCTAATTAGAAACCCCCAAAATTTACATTAAGAGCTTCTAATTAACTAATTTTTTGGCCATATTATGCTGAATAGGGTCTAGGGCTTAAACACCCCTGAATTTGACTGCCTAACTACGGCTATGGCTACAATAGACCTATTATGTCTCTTTAAAATTTTAAGTGTATTTGGTTGGGTCCCTAAATTTTGTACAATTATTACATAATAAAACTAACAATAATTTAACTAATGAATAGATGATTTTTACAAGTTTTAGATAAAATACGAGTTATAAATATTCCGTTATTCAAGATAAGCCACTATGATATATTACAAGGCTACAAGAAATACTATAAATTTGATACGTTTTTAATTAGTCTTAATTATTAACCCAACCAAACCATCTTGACAGATGAACTTTTTTATTTTTGAATTTAAAGAAAAAAGTTATTCTTCATAAAAAGTTCTGCTTGTTGAGAAAATAACACTCAAATAAAAATTTTGGCCCAGTTATGTGACGTCATTCTAAACCCAATATGGCGGACGCCACAAGATGAGGGATTACCTTTTTTTTACAACCCCCTTGACATGAGTATCAAATGAAAAGGTTTGACGAGTAGAATACGATAAGCTATGTGACGTCATTCTAAACCCAATATGGCGGACGCCACAAGATGGCGGATTACCTTCTTCTTCACAACCCCCTTGACATTTGTATCATTGTGTGTTTTTAGTTTTTAATTGATAAATAAATTAAAATAATTTGTGGTTCTATAAATTGTTGTCTTCTTTTATTCGCCATTCCTCAACTCAGAAATATTGTTTGTCCACCGTAAGGTTATATAAATAATTAATTAAAAAATTCTTTAATGCAAAAACATGCTTCTGTAGTTTAAATGTTAATATGTAGTAGCGTTTCCATATAAATTTAATAAATTATAGCGGAAAAAAGGAGAATTTATAAATAATAATCATGATAAAAAGGTCGGTAAAATATTTTAAAATATAATATTATCCACACTACTCAGAGTGGGACGAACAATAACAATCCACTCCCGGGTTATTATTTTTAGTGGAAAAGCAGTTGCCTATATGGAAAATTACTTTAGGGGAAAGTGGGGCGCGGAAAGGTTCGAAAAAATGAAAATGTTTCGTTAAGAAAAGGAAATCTAGAAAGCCGCCATC
Organism: Philopedon plagiatum; assembly: GCA_963971165.1. Classification (NCBI taxonomy): domain Eukaryota; kingdom Metazoa; phylum Arthropoda; class Insecta; order Coleoptera; family Curculionidae; genus Philopedon; species Philopedon plagiatum. The sequence continues at coordinate 17,950,492 of OZ020198.1, read as the reverse complement.
GCCACTGCTTTATTTCCCATCTAAAGAATATCGAAACAAATACATAACCTTCTTTTTTCTGTATTGGGTTTTCTCGTTATTATTTACGATGGTATTGAAACGAGTAGTTAGGTGCTGGGTGCAGGATTTATACTTGTTTTTAAGGACCGAGACGTCACCGACAGGGGTGCAGGTCGATGGCCTCATCAAGAAACACACCCCTTTTTTACGTTACGTAGAATATTCGAGACAGTTCTTACTTCTATCACATCTACCTGTGCCCCTATTCTCGAAATTGGGCGACGCGTTCACCGGTGATGTGGCTGGGCAACAGTCAATATTGTAGTCTCTAGACCTTGGCAACATAACCTAGGAAACGTTCTCTTAAACTCGAGAATAGGGCTGCTAGTACGTATAAAAAATATGTATGTACGTCGCGCGCTCACGTGTTGCGACATTGTTATTATAAAGCAAAATTTTTTGTTAATTCTTTTACATGGATTTGGTTCCATGGTTCCCATACTTAAATCACCATTACTGTTATTATAATTTCGCTTAGTCAAGTTAAAAAAATTGTCATTTTAAGCCGTAAAAATTTTCCATTCATTAATATTAACCATTTGTTGGTTGAAAATAGATTATGCGATTATTTATAAATGGTAATAACAACCTTTCAAAATCAAATATGCGTATGTAGTGTCAAGGAAGCCTAAAATAGAATCAGTTCATGAATTTACAATAACACAGGCTCGTAGCTTTGCCAGGATAAAGTTACTATATCCATGGGGGACCATAGGACTCAAAAGTTTTGGTACGCCTATGCTTTGCATTCTGCGTCTCAGACGGTTTTGGAAAAAAACTTCCATTTTAAATGTCATGGTTACCAACAAAATAAAACATCCAAATCAAACTTTTCTTGAAAATCTTGTTTTCCCTAAAATGAGCTAGTAATACGTACATATTCCATATTTCGCCTCAATGGGTCTAGTAGAATATTCAAGACAGAAAGCAGGTGGACAAAAAATTTGTTAATGGTAATGGGATTTCAATTAGATGAAAACCAAAAAAATTATATAGCAATAAAATGAACAAAAACTACTTTAGACTTTACATTATAAAATCGGTCAAGTGCAAGCTATATTTGCACAATTAGTGTTCCGTAACAATTGAATGTGCTAAAATTCTTCAATCCTGATAATTTTGGCTCAATCTAAACCTAATAATTCTCAAATATTCATGATTTTTTTCATATTTTTCAGAGCGATCCCTTTGGTGATAAGGATGGGCAGCAATTTATAAGGTTTTTTCCGAAAAATGCTTAAAAAAGTGAATAAAAAAATACTTCATATATATATTGGTGAATTCTTGCTTCAATAAGCTTTCATTTGACACCCTACACGATGCCCTTAAATTTTTTTTCCATTTCCCAATTTACCTGAAATTAACCCCCAGAATCAAAATTCAACTTTTTATACTTCACGTCTATAATTGAGTCACCACACTCTATCTCTGTGATAAATTTCAAATTTTTACGTCGAATAGTTTCAGAGAAAATTGCCGGTGACAGACGGACGGCGGACATCGAAGTGATTCCAGATTCCATAAGTGTTACATTTTCACAGAACACTAATAATAACCCAAAAATGTTCTCAAAATTGCATTTTATTTTTTATTAATAATAAACTGTTTGTGTTAAAAATCCAAATTAATTATAATTAACTTTCCTATCCTTAAAATACTAATAAAATTACTTTGATGTTTTCAGACTTTCTCGCTTGAGTATTACTCATATTTTTAATTGTCTTGTTTATATTTGCTCAGTATATTCGGCGCAATACTGTCAATTACTTTATTTAACTTTTCCAGACTTTTCTACTAAGTTTAGTGATAAAACTTAAGGTTCTGCAAACCAACTCTTTCTTAGCTTTAATACTATTTCATTTAAAATTTAACACTGGTTTTCACCACCAAGTTAAATTATTCATTGCTCCTGTATGATGCTCCTGGGTAACAAAAAATATAGTTTCGGTATTGGACTTATCTAAAAATATTAATGTCGTTGCAGGTTTTTTCCAAACAAACTGGTACCCCTAATAAATATTCACCCCTTATAATATTTTATAAAATCAATACTTGGGGCAGCATTTACATAAGATAAAAATGGAATAGAATCTATTTAATATTTAGATCATTAGATCGCTGATAAAATATTGATAACGTAGTGAACAACAAGTATCCAAAATTTTCCGTTGAAAAAAAAAATGCAAAATAAATCCACGGTAAACTAAAATTAAGTACGCACTTAAAATGTCTCCTTTTACATATTTGATACTTGATCTAAGTAACATACATATGTATGTATTATCTATCTTTTGCTGTCTGCATATCGAGACTGTTTCACTCCCAGCGGATGGAAAATTCCACTTGACGTATTACTGCGTTTGCCTTGTGCTTTCTTTGCGAGAATTATTATTATTAATTTATTCCATATATAATTTCCATGTCTTTTTTAACCGTTTACAAAATATTAGGAAGTATTTTGTATATAAAGATTGTGATCTCGGTATGCTAAGTGTAAGTTACAACTAAGCGTGTTCTCTAACTTTATGTATTTAATCAGTTATGTAACCACCTAAACAAAATCTTAGGTTATTAACAAGAGTAGAAAAATAAAGCGCCGCAAAAATGCAACGAACTTATTTTTATCTAGGCGCAGCTTATGCCAAAAAATAGTTGCATATATAGTAGAAAATACCTGCTACACTACAGTTTCGCTTGTCAATTCTTTTATCCCAGTCAAAACCAAACATTCACCTTTCAGTCCCTGACTCTAGGAAGACATCTTTATTTTGATTAACTACTACTGAAATGTTCCATTTCCCCGACTTTTCCCTGTCGGTTTTTGAATCCCCTGACATTTCCCTGTTTTACCTGACGCTGGAAACCCTGACATAGCGAAATTATGACGCAAAATTTTACAAGGAATCCAACCATAAGGAGAATTTTCAATAAAATTAATGGTTTGTTGTAAAACTCTCTCTTGGGATAATATCAATATCACACAAAAGCAAAACTCACTTTTTGCTCTTTTTAGCCAATTAAAACATTTGAGTCACGTGACAGAAACCACGTGCCATTCGCTTAAATAATTAATGAATATAATCCCGGGAAACCCCAACAATCTTAAGCACGAATAATAGGGTTTGCTCAACTTCTAAGCATTGCCGAAATCAAGAATAGATGAAATGAAAATTTAATTTTAGTCAATTTTGCAATACTTCTCCGAAATAAATAATGTTTCTTTGCATTTCAATGACATCTATAATTCTTAGTTTAAAAGCAGTGGCGTGCCGTCGGTGGGGGGGGGGGGGGGGTTGGGGGGCTAGAGGGCGAGCCCCCCCCCTCGGAGATTTACTGCCTACTATGACCACATACTCTCCAATAAAAGGAAAATAATTCGGCGCCCCCAAATCATTGTGCCCCCTCAGACCCTAAAGGCCACTGCAAACCCAAGCAAAATTTACTAAACTTCTCTGCATAACTCACTCCTTACTTTTTTAAAAATTTGATTTCGAATTGTCCTGTAGCTTGTGATATTGTAAGAAAAGATATATTAAACGAGAACTAATTCCGCCTTGTTATTTAAGTTTTACCTTGTAAGACGAAGAACTAGGTTAAAAACTGTTTTTCTTGAATATCTCAAAATAAGAAAAGTGGCAGAGTGACTTTGGTGTATATATGTACATACATACTACATAATATGTAGGTACTCCTCACATTTGAACTCGATTCTATTTCATTTACCACTACCCACAAAAAAGAATTATTAGAAAAGTGTTCAAGCCCTGTCCTCAAGAAGTCAAACCCGATATGTTATTGACATTGTACTGCAAAGTACTTGCAAATATCCCATTATTTTGTGGCTTTTTTCCAATGTTTTTATTTTAGAGGCGACACAACAAAAACCTGTATTTATATAATTATAAATTATAATTATAATATAATTTTTGTCAAACGAACAGTCTTTTGCAGATACATATGTATGTAGATCTTACCCGATTTTTTTTTAAGAACAGAAGAAATGCAATTATTATAGTTATTAAATACAGAACCGTCATTATTTCTTTTGCTAGGGCAGCGGACGTGTTTGTGAGCACGTGCACAGTCTTAGGGCAATTACAATTTTGGTAGGTAAATGCCTTAAACCAAATTCAAATTTTTTAACGTTACTTGTTTACTTTTCAGACAGCACAAGTTTTATAATAAAGGACTTTTAGGGCCACCTAATAATTAAATTTTAAATTAACAGTAACCAGCAGACAAAGCTAAGCAATCGAAAATTACAATTATTTTATGCAAAATTAGAGTTAACAGAAATTTTTTTATTTAGAGAAATGTTTGCTGTGTTCTTAAAATGTTCTGACAAATAGAGTAACTTTAACTTTAACCAATTGAGCGTATTAAGCTCTATTAAATTTATTTTATAGGATTGCGTTGTCAAAGTCTAATTAAAGGACGACGCAAACCGCTTTTTTTTAATTAAGTTGTGGACCCACTGATTTTGCAGATAAATTACCACCCACTATACTTTTAGGTTTTGTCTTTAGGATTTTACACGCATTTAAAATAAAATACATATATTAGCTGTAGGAAGGAAATGAGATAATAATATGGGTAATGATGTTGATGATATTGCAAATAAAAAATAGTTTGCAAAAGTGATTTTTGCCATAGAATTTTGTCTTCGCTGACGCCTGATGTGCGCGCCTTCGCGCAGGTATATTACCTACTGCTATATAACTAGCAAGTCCGTTTATTCTTACTCATTCGACTAAATACAGCCGTAACTTAAAATATAGCAGTTTGAAAAGACGCGCAACTTGTCAAAGTCAAAGAAAATAAACAAACCGGCATTTAGCAATATTTTTAATTGAGTGTCGTTGATTTCAAAACAAGTGATTTTTTATGAAAAAGCTGTGATTATGACCAAATCTGACAAAGAACAATATTACAGGGTTCCGCTTGGATATAGCCACAACCACCCTCCTCAAACTAGTTGGGCAACCGCATTTCTTCAACAATGGGGTACCAGAAAGTGGGTAAGTTCTTTTTAACTTCCCTGTTTTTTTTTTTCTTATAGTTAAACACTGAAAGCGTGACATATAGAAAATACACAATGCGGTACCTATGTTACTTTACTGTCTTTTAGTATAACGCATTTTATTATTATTATTGTAATGTTTGTTGTTTGTTAACATCGAGTGTGATAAGAAGGCTTGATAATGAGAAAATTTGAATTTACAAAAAATACGCGCTCTCTAGTGGTCATACAGTCGACTATACCGGTGGTTGTAAGTGTAGACATCTAATGAGAAGTATATTAAAGGCAATATATTTTTAAACGAAGTGTTTTACATATGTAGCAATGGGAAGTATAAATATAACATAAGCTCAGCGTAAGAATGAAAGTCCAGCCGTTCAAATTCTAGAATATTCGCCCCAGCTGCTGCATAACACACTGTACAATGTCGGCGTATAAATATTCGCTTTCTTAGTTGCAGTTATTTTCTGATGGATGGAGTTACTTAACCAAAATGTCTGGGAATTCAGCCAAGAAATATTAATTTTTTAAACGAATTATTCGTATTCTGACGCCGGCTATAGCGTTCTAAAACCAATTTTTATTGCTTTCAACTTTTTCTATGTTACAAGGTTAAAATTTTTAATGCACAGGTCTGTTTTCGTATTGTTTAATAAAACTTTCAATTAAATTTTTTTAAAATCACGCGCTTTCAGGCCAGTCGACTATACGAGGACTGCTCATTAACTAGTAAAACGTTTATATGTTTAAATGCTCCAATTTATATAGTTATCACCTACAATATATATAGTTTTTTGCTACATTTGTTAGAAAGATTAGGTAGCCAGGATTTACTTGCTGACTTCACAAAAGAAAAAGCACTAAAAAGTATGAAATAATATTTTTACGTATTTATGGTTAATGGTAAACTTAATTTTGTTCAAAATTAGGTAACTTGTACACTTAAGTTCTGAACTTTGATGTGGGCGCAATTTTAAAGTACCTACCTATAATAGGAATTCTTAATGATAATACATTAATAAATTATTGGTAATAAAGAGTAATATGTTTAGTTATTTATTACTAACCCTAATGGTCAGCCTAATTGCGTTCTACTTTAATAATTCGTACACAAAAGTTCTGAACTTTAAAGTAAGCGCAACTTCTTATTAATTGTTTATGATATATCATTACGGATCTTTATACTGTGAAACTTCGCCGACTTCAAAGCTCGGAACTTCGGTGTACAAGTTACCTAAGAAAATTAAGTTTAACCATTAACCACAGTTATAAATATGTAAAAATATTATTTTATATTTTTTAGTGCTTTTTCTTCTGTGAAGTCGGTTCATTTAAAAAAAAATATTTCTTTATTTTGAGTTCACCTATTCTCCCTTCATCTTATCGCCCCCGTTTTAAATTTGTAAAGTCCAAGTAATATTGGATTTTCAGACCTCAGTAACCCCGAAAATAACATAGTTAACATTTTAAAAGAATTTTCCACCTGCTCCTTTCGTCCCCCTTCCCGGCCGTTATATTTTTTACATCCCTTATATGAATAACCCCGAAAATAACCCATTAGTTAACATTTTTGGAGAAATTGCCAGTCGCTTCTTTTTATCCCTCTCCCCGTTAATTTTCTTAAAACTGGTTATGACAATCGAAATGACACATTTGTAAACATTTTTTGGACAATTTCCCAGTCTTTCCTTTTATCCCCACCGCCCCGCTATTTTTTTTAACATCTGCTAGACACAATTAGATTTTAAAAAATTCGAATTTTCGAATTGATAACCTCCTTGAGAAGTCCTTTGTACTAGTCGAAACGTTGCAAATAAAGACAAGGGCAGTCCAATCCACTTTTTATTAAGAGTTAGAAATGAATTATAACAATTTCAAACTAAAATTTGTAAATTATTTTTGCATGTGCAATTTTTCCTGATCGTTTAAAAAAAACCAAGGCGAACTAGTAAAATTAGCGACATTTAAATATATTATGTTTCAATTTTTGCTAATGGCGCTTATGGTAAAAAATGAATTATGCACTTCCTGATATACCTAAATGTGATTTAGTTCAAATTTAAGACTTAATTGTATAACCTATTATTACATTGATAACAAAAAAAAAAAACACACTATAATAGTGTTTTAAAATGATAATTTACTTTTTCTTTCACTCCAAAAGAACGCTGAAAGCTTGAAGCTCCGGCCTACGCAAAACTTGTCACTATTTATAACTATATGCTGCAAAATGTGTTTTTTAAATAACATAAATAAAAATAAGTTTAACGACTGTGGGATTGCACATACCCACATACCAAATTATTTAACCGAGCACATAATAGAGAGCTTCTGCCAACAATAAAGAATCTTTTACAACGCAAAACTTCTACGGTCACCGTCTTGTAATATAGAAAAAAATCGGTCATGTGCAAGCTGTACTTGCACAATTAGTGTTCCGTGCCATCAGCTCTCCACTTAAATTATTAATAGTAATGCACTCGCGTTTCGACTGAGCAAAGTTAAAAATTTTGAAAAACTTGTAAGGACAAAAGTTCTTCCTTACATCGTGAGGAATATTTTTTGCCGAAAAACGTTTTCTCTAAAACCAATGGTTTAGCAGTTATAAGGAAATACAAAAATAAATTGTTTATAACAATTGATCGCGCTAGTTTTTCATCCTGAAAATGTTGCCGCAATCTAGACCTAATTCTCAATATTCATGATTTTTTCAGATTTTTTCTGAGTGATCCTTTTGATGATAAGGGTGGGGGGTAGCAATTTTTAAGCGTTTTTCCCAAAAAATGGATAAAAAATACATTATATATATTGTTAAATTCGTGCTTTACTAAGCTTCCATCTGATCACGATGCCCTATATATATATATATATATATATATATATATATATATATATATATATATATATATATATATATATATATTTATATATATATAGGGTTTTTCACTTAAAACTCCGAAAGCCTATATCTCGAAAACGAATAGATATAATTTGATTTCGTAGAAAGCCGTCGTTAGGTAGGATCAATTAGCATTTTTTAAAGATAACATCAATGCGACGCCCTGGGCGTCGCGACGCTTAAAAAATATAAATCGATTGCAGGGACTTCGAAAGTAGCTACATTTGAAAGTACTTTCAATTTTAAGACTTTTTTGACATTTACCCTAATTCGATTACTGCACTCGTTTTTAAATAATACAAGGTTTTATTTCAATTTTTTTTATTAATTTTGGAAACGGATCAGTAGTAAAACTAAAATAATTCTTCACTTAATAATAATTTAGTCAATTTTTTGAAAATTCATTCCTTCTGAACACAACTGTCAAAATTTTTTAAAAGTTTGCTGTGCGTTCTTCTTGTAATAGCAGTACAGTACATGCTGCTGTAATTGTGTTTATTAGATCGGCCATATCTTCAACTGGTGTTTCGTCGACAATATCTTTTAAGTGACCCCAAAGAAAAAAATCTAAGGGTGTTAAATCTGGTGACCTTGCTGGCCATCTTATTCGTTTTACTTTCAAATGTACCTACTTTTGAAGCCCCTGCAATCGATTTACATTTTTGAAGCGTCGCGACGCATAGGGAATCGCATTGATGTTATCTTTAAAAAATGATAATTGATCCTACCTAACGACGGTTTTTTAGAAATCAAAATATATCAATTCGATTTCGAGATATAGCCCCTCGGAGATTTAAGTGAAAAACCCTATATATATATATATATATATATATATATATATATATATATATATATATATATATATATATATATATATAATCGTTTTAGTTGTATTGTGACTTATGAAATTGGCCGTATTGGTTCTAAACTTTTCTTTCACTCTGCCTGCATACTACCCTGCAGCATAATATAGTAATACTTTTGTTCAAAAATTGACACTCCATCTCGTTTATGGCTTGTTTTATCTACAGTTTTTTCTGTCTGCAATATTCGTGCTACCTGCTGCCTAAAGGCAAAAAGGCTTTATAAACCCACAATTACCTTTCTTATTGTATATTCGCGTTACATTATTCATTCTGATGGTCTTTAGGAAGCGGATCTACCCCAAGATATATCCTGTTCGATTACAGGGTTTTACCCGATTTGAACAGAGGGCGCTTATGGAACTATAAAGTATAGAGGTCTTGTGTTGACCTATATTTGGCATATTCCGGTATTTTGGTTATAGAGACATATCTTAAAGTCGCAGTTTTTTAAATTTTTTAATAACATGTACTAACCGACCTACGTTTCGTCCCTAATCATCTGTAAGACAGTTATAGCTTACAGCAAGTGGAAATTAGCTCCTTGGACATTTCTTTAGAGGACAATTTTATTGTTGAAACCATGGTCATGGTCAAATACTGCTAAATGCAGCACGGCAAAAATCAATTGTACTATTACGCAACTGATTGGAAAATATTCCGTAAGTAGGTGGTAGTCATTCTAATATGCTATTGTCATGTCTTAGTTAAAATAATATGCATTTAGTTAAAATCAACAATTAAATAATATGGGGGATAAAAGGGATGACAGCTGACTGCCGAAAAATAAACACATTATTTTTTTTTTAAAGTCCCAACTATTCTCTCTCACCCTTTACCCAAAGTACTAGTTTCTACATATATTAAACAATAATAACACCTAAGGACGTGTTTGCCAATGTCTTTATTAAATGAACCAATTATTTAATTCAAAATACTTCTTATTCAAGTGCAATTTTTAAATAATACGAACATTTAATTAAACTTAAAAATAATATGATATAAACTAAGCAATACAATAAAGATGTCAAAATTCAAAAACTCCACCCCCATATTCAACACATTTTTCTAATTGCTTCCTTAGATATCTAAAAGAATTTCTGATTTTTTTCTGGGATATTGAATGAACAGCTAAAGGCAATTTTGCCTTTAAGCACGTCAATATTATTTGGTATTGGAGTGGCATAAACAATTTGATTTAATACTTTTTAAAGGCCACATAACTGCTGGACAACCATCTTGTTGAAAATATATGTTTTATGTCCAGCATTTCTAAGATATTCTGGTGCAGGTTTGAAGTAAAAATTTATGGGTCTATAATGCCATGGACAGACATCGCGCACCCACGTTCACTTGTATAAAATATTGTCTGCACCGTATTCTCATTATTCTAAATTCGGGGTTTTCTCGAGAGCTGTACCTTTCTCTATGGCTGTACCTGATACGCTGGGATGCTACAGTTCCATTCGTGGAAAATGTACATTCATCAGAAAACATAATTCATTTGTAAAAATGGATATTTCCACTTAAAATTTAGTCTCCCACCCATAAACAAAAATCTAGTCTTTTCGCTTCATCTCCCTCTTCCAAAGTTTGGTTAAAGCGTTGTCTGCTTTTAAGGTCATCTGAATATGAGCTTTTTTACAAATTCTAGAAGATTTCTAAAGGACATCACATGAGATTCTCTAACAGACTGAAGCACTAAATCTGTGGCAGCATCGTTTTGGTCATATTTTCTTCTTGAGCTTCAAAACCGAACCAGTTCTTTGGAAATTTTTTATTGTGTTGTAGATTGTCATTTTAGTTATTGGGATTATGGGATTCCTACAAATTTCTCTTTACATTGTTTCATGATGTAGCGGCATGATACTTGGCCATCCCCATAACACTGGCCTATAAAAATCCTTTGTTTAGTGAATAGCATTTTCATGAGAAGTATTTTAAATTAAATAATTGCTTCATTTAATAAAGACAAACATGTCCATAGGTGGCATTATTGTTTAATATGTTAAAAGTAGTAATATGGTTAAAGGTGTAAGAGAATAGTTGGGACTTGAAAAAAATAATGTGATAAAACTGGATACTTTTAATATTTAAATTTTGTAATGGAATCTTGTACTTCGACTTAGGGTTTAATTAAAAACATATTTTATATTACTTTATTCTTTTGGTAGAAAATGATAAACAAGGTATGTTTACTCTTACGCAAAATAACGTTTTCTCATTTCTTGAGCTCCCTGTATAAAAAAAAATCAGTCAAGTGCAAGCTATACTTGCACAATTAGTGTTCCGTACCTTCCGCTCCCCACTTAACCTGAGCATATCTCGACCGCCCGATCTCCGCCCATCTGCCGCGCTATCTGCCGCCAACGGCACCAACGCCGTGTTACATCGCGTATGCGCGGAGCTGAGTGGGCCAAATTAAAAATTTTGAAAAACGTGTAAGGACAAAAGTTGTTCCTTATATCGTGAGAAATATTTTTTGTCTATAGACTTTTTCTGTAAAACCAATGGTTCAGCAGTTATAAGGAAATAAACAATTAAATTGTTTATAACAATTGATCGCGCTAGAATTTTTCAATCCTGATAAATTTCGTTCAATCTCCACCTAATTCTCAATGTATATGATTTTTTTCATATTTTTCTGAGCTATCCTTCTGGTGATAAGAGCGGGGACAGCAATTTTTAAGCGTTTTCCCGAATGATGTTTAAAAAAATGCTTAAAAAAATATATGTATATCGGTGAATTCGTGCTTTAATAAGCTTTCATTTGATACCCTACACGATGCCCATGAAAAAACAATTCCATTGTCCAATTTACCCCCGAAATTAACCCCCAGAATAAGAATTTAACTTTTTATAGTTCACGTCTATAATTGGGCCACCACACCTATCTCTGTGCTAAATTTCAAATTTTTACGTTGAATAAAAATTAATTTTTCATAACGTGAACCTTGTTTATTTTACAAGTGAACACTTTTATTTGGCGTGACATTTTTACTTATCTTGCAAAATTTAGTCCATTTGTCCTCTTCTAAACCCCATTCACAGACCTACTGTATACAGTGCATTCTTTTTTAAAGCAAACGATAGGGTTTTGCATGTTAAAGTTTTAGCCCCACGTAAGGCCCTGTAGAAGTATAGAGATGAAACTTGCCATAGGTCAATTTCAGAGTCTTATTATGATAATGTTAATTTGCTAAATATTCAAAAAAAAATATGTTATATGTAATAATTTCTCAACGATTTTTTTCTGCAATTGTGCATCTAAAAAACGAGAACATAATAAGACCTTGCAAAACGCATGGTAAAAACGAAATTAATTATCTATTGAATTAATTATTATATAGAGAATATCTATTATCAGATTCATTTACGGGAAACTTAATTCAGTCACTGCTTTTTTATGTAATGCATATACTTAATTTACAAAAAAAAAGGTTGGCTCATGGCCATCGAATTCTGGGTTCTTGTTTATTTTTAAAAATAAACTTGAAAACAACGGAGAAGTCGTGGGACGGCTGCAAAGTGTTATTTCTTTGCCTATTAATATTGCCTATTAATACATAATAATACTAAAAGCAAAAGATTAATGTAGGTAATGGTGTTTAATTACATATAAAATAAATATTTATTATGTTAGAAGTGTATTTTTTCCCTCTCGAGATTGTCATTCGGCGCTGAGGTCAAAATCGATTTGACCTTAAAACTTTTTTTCTTACTGTAAATTGGATTATTTAAATTAAACGATTATCTAGCGGAACTGAATGTAATCAGTTTTTTTTAATCTGCCTTTCTCCTTCTTTTATAAAAAATGTTGAAATAGCAGAGCGCAGAACCTGCAACATCTCTTTGGTTTTTATAAACAAGATTCAAAAAACTTAAGATCCATATACACTTCTCAAAAGAATTCAAGGGTCACTTTTTTAAAGGTTTTATCTTTCTCGCGAAATTAACTGGAATGTTGATGTTAACATATTTTGTTAATCAACCATTCTGTTATCATATTTCACTAAATTCGTTTGTTTTTCTTGCGTTTCCAAGAAACAGTGAATAAACACGTTTACTTTAAACGATAATTTGAGTGATTACATGACTTAACTTATTTTTCAACTATTGTCAGTTACTATCTTTTTTATTCATACCATAAAATATTGGTGCAACGTGGTGAAAAGAGCAATGCGAAATGAGAATACATCTCAATCCAGTAGAGAAGTGGCAAGAGTAGTTACTTTAATACAAGAAGGTAGAAAATAGTGGTATGTTGCTGAACAGTTTAATGTAACTCAGTCAATAGTAGGGAGGCTGTGGCAAAATTATTTGGAGACTGGTCTCGTCACCAGAAGACCAGGACAGGGTCGCCACAGAAAAGCGACCCCCCTAAACGACCGATTTCTAGGACTTCAGGCACTTCGTAACATGGTCTGAGGAGGGATTTGGATAAACGGTCGTACTGAACTTGTTGTCATTGAGTCATTAGAAATGGCGCTCTTACGGAATTACTTAATGAAGTCCTGGAAGAAGAAGTCCGGCCTAAAACCGATGCCGTGGGGGAAGATTTCATTTTTGAGCAGGACAACGCTCGACCCCATACGGCTAGAGTGGTTAATGAATATTTCGTCCAAAATATCATAACCACTATGGAATGGCCAGCTCTCAGTCCGGACCTTAATCCGATAGAGCATTTATGGCACCAACTCTGGCGGCGTATTCGTAAGCGCATACACCCATCATATTCACTAGAAGAACTAGCACAAGCCCTTATTGAAAAACGGCTTCGCATTTCCCAGGAAAACATACAAAAGCTAATTCGCAGTATGCCGCGCAGATGCGCTGCCGTAATTGAAGCTGGGGGAAGGTTTCCGCGATATTAGAATTACTTATTGTTTAAATTTTTTAGGGATTGGTGTGTTTTTTTTTTGTTGTTCAAAATAATTGTTCATGCGAGTTTTCAGTTTACTTTTCGGTTCCTTTCAACCTATTGTTAAATTATCTGATTGTTGTTATCGTGATATGATGTTTTTGTAACAGTTCCTTAAAATAAATGTTCCAGTAATGCCCACATCAATTTTTTTAAAATACCGTTGTCCCAAAAAAAGTTGTAGGCATTTAAAACTTCGACCCTTTAATTTTATTGAGAAGTTTATGTTGTTTTTAACTTTTACGGCCATCCTCTATAGATAATAAAATCAGAACTAATACCAGTGAAAGAAATCATCACCATATTAAAAAATGGGTCACGTGCAAGCTATACTTGCACAATTAGTGTTCCGTGCCATCAGCCCCGCTTAAATTATTAGTAGTAATGCATTCGCGTTTCGACTGAGACAAATTAAAAATTTTGAAAAACTTGTAAAGACAAAAGTTGTTCCTTACATCGTGAGAAATATTTTTTGTCGAAAAACTTTCTCTCCAAAACCAATGGTTTAGCAGTTTTATAATGAAATAAACAATTAAATTGTTTATACCAATTGATCGCCCTAGAATTTTTCAATTCTGATAATTTTGGCTCAATCTACACCTAATACTTAATGTTCGTGATTTTTTTCAGATTTTTCTGAGCGATTCTTTTGGTGATAAGGGTAGGGGACAGCAATAATAGGAATGCACTTGCGTCTCGACAGAGCCAAATTAAAAATTTTGAAAAACTTGTAAGGACAAAAGTTGTTCCTTACATCGTGTGAAATATTTTTTGTTGAAAAACTTTTTCTCCAAAATCAATGGTTTAGCAGTTATAAGAAAATAAACAATTAAATTGTTTATACCAATTGATCGCGCTAGAATTTTTCAATTCTGATAATTTTGGCTCAATCTACACCTAATACTTAATGTTCGTGATTTTTTTCAGATTTTTCTGAGCGATTCTTTTGGTGATAAGGGAAGGGGACAGCAATAATAGTAATGCACTTGCGGTTCGACTGAGCTAAATTAAAAATTTTGTAAACTTGTAAGGACAAAAGTTGTTCCTTGCATCGTGGGACATATTTTTTGTCGAAAAACGTTTTCTCTAGAAGCAATGGTTTAGCAGTTATAGGGAAATAAATAATTAAATTGTTTATAACAATTGACCGCGCTAGAATTTCTTAATCCTGATAACTTTGGCTCAACTACACCTAATAGTTAATGTACGTGATTTTTTCAGAATTTTCTGAGCTATCTTTTTGGTGATAAGGGTAGGGGACAGCAATAATAGTAATGCACTTGCGTTTCGACTGAGCCTAATTACAAATTTTGAAAAACTTGTAAGGACAAAAGTTGTTCCTTGCATCGTGGGACATAACGTTTTCTCTAAAACCAGTGGTTTAGCAGTTACAGGGAAATAAAGAATTAAATTGCTTATAACAACTGATCGCGCTAGAATTTTTCAATCTTGATTATTTTGGCTCAATCTACACCTAATAATGTTCGTGATTGTACACCGAAGTGATCCCACAAGTATTCCGTTTCACGGAACACTAAAAAGGAGAAGGTCGTTTACATACTAAACCTGAATAGTCACAGAATCATACTTCCTTCCATACTGGACTTCCGCCATATTATTTTGACCTTATAATATATAACATATTTATTGATCACTAATTGAGGAAAGAAACCATGCGAAAGATGGTAGTAACACTTGTCATTCTCACGATATCATTATCTTTTTTTCTTAATAATCTAAGATAAAAACCATCATTAAAAAAATCATCAGAAGACTTGCTACTTTTATTTCCACAATTTTTTTAATCTACTTCCCGAATATCGTGCCGTCACTGACTTTAGTATTACTAATTTTACTAATTTATCAAAATCGGTCAGGCCATAAGCATAGGCAGCAGTGTTGCCAGTCTAGTACAATTGTACTAGATCTAGTACGTCTTTGACGAATCTAGTACGCTAGTAAACTCGGCAGTCTAGAGAGCTGTGGTAAAAATCTAGTCCGAAAAGAGATATATTTTACAGTTTTCGTATTTCTTATATTTTGTTTTTCTCTAGATTAGAATTCGTCCTCTTTTCAGAGACTGGGAATAACTGTTTAATTTTTAAAATTAGGAATAATTAAATATTTTATTTATTTATACCAAATACAGATATTTTAAAACTTTTGTTTTATTCTTCCTCTAGCCAGTGTATTATAGGCGCGTGCCTCATCTGTTTTGTGAAGATCTAGTACGTTTTCATTAAACTTAGTACTTTTCCCATCAGAATCTAGTAGTACCAAACAGAAAAAAATTCGGGCGACACTGTTGGGAAGGATTGCATAGCACTGTCAGAAACAGACAGTTAAAAATCATTGCCCTCCTTTTATGCCAGACTAGTGAGACTCCATAAAGTATAGAATAGTATATTCTGTAACAAGGTTAGAATGAAAAAACTCGATACGAGTGGAAAATTCTGAACGTGAGCGCTAGCGAGCGTGAGGAACCACGAGTATTGAGTTTTTTCATTCTAACTGAGTAACAGACTATATTTTCTCCACGACCAGAAAGTATGAATCAAATGAATGAATGTCAAATTCTATATCTGATTCATTCGATTTTTCACTCATTATTTCATTTAAATTGAAGGTTTTCTGACAAAAATTATGACGCCGTCACCATTTGCATCTGTCACTGACAATTTTGAAATCCACGGCAATCTATGTCGTTTGGTTCGATTACAGAATATTCATACCGTACCTTGTTATGGAATGAAAATACATGCGAAACACATAAGAAGTAAGTGTTTCAGTATAAATATTCTAACTCAAGAGTAAGAATGTATATGTTCTATTATTAAAAATGATTTCGGAATTTCTACATTCTTTAATGGTTGTGGAGAAAATGATTTTTGTATCATTATGCATTACGCTAAAAAACATAGTTTCTTCAAAGTTTTGCAAAACACATATCTTGATTTTTAATAAGTTATCTACTGGATGGAGGAAAACCTATAAAAATAATGATTTCAATTTTGACGCAGTTCTATCCGTATAAATAAACGCCCATTTCACACTTATCAACAACAAATACATACGTTTGAACTTGACATGATAATGACATGAGCAATAATATGTTTATAGATTTTTTCAAATATTCTTTATGGATGACCTGAAAACAATTTACAAGTCAACATATTATCGAGGGCAAATACACAAATAAATTGATTTCGATTTTCTAATGTAACGATGGGATGTTATATAACTTACACCCCAAATGTGCGAATGGACTTACGCCTGACTGGATTTATGTAGTTTGGATTATATGCTTTTACAGTAAAACCTGTGATAAGATGTCAATAACGTTAAGTAAAAAGGTCCCTTTAAATTGATGACCAATTTACTTATATCAAGATATACATACAGATATAGCGAATTGAAATAGATATTTAAGAGGGTTTTATTTTAAATATGTACATCGTTCTCTTATTAGAAGAAAATAGTGAATTGAATAACGAATTAAAAGCGTTTTGTTTTAAATACACCGTTATCTTATTAGGAGTTAAATAGGATCATAGACATGGGTTTCTCAGTATAAAGAAATTTTTCTTTGAATTAGGTATATTTAAAGACAATTTACTTAAAACAACGATTTGATTTACTTATTTTAAAGTAATTTGCTCTCTGTTAGAAATTCTTTTTAGTGTTCCGTGCTAAAATTAGCAAAACGGAACACGGTCACAGGCGATTTTCTCTGAAACTATTCGACGTAAAAATTTGAAATTTAGCACAGAGATAGAGTGTGGTGGCCCAGTTATAGACGTGAAGTATTAAAAGTTTAATTTTGCTTTGGGGGGTTAATTTCAGGGAGTAAATTGGGAAATGAAAAAATTTTTCAAGGGCATCGTGTAGGGTGTCAAATGAAAGCTTATTGAAGCACGAATTCAACAATATTTTTTTTTGCATTTTTTAAACATTTTTGGGGAAAAACGTTTAAAAACTGCTGTCCCCCACCCTCATCAGTCTCATCACCGCTCAGAAAAATCTGAAAAAATTCATGAACATTGAGAATAAGGTGTAGATTGAGCCAAAATTATCAGAATTGAAAAATTCTAGCCCGACCACTAATTGCTTATTTCCTTATAACTGCTGAATCATTGGTTTTAGAGAAAAAATATTTCTCACGATGTAAGGAATAACCTCTGTCTTTACACGTTTTTCAAAATTTTTAATCTGGCTCAGTTGAACCGCTCCCCCACTCAGCTCCGCGCATACGCGATGTGATACGGCGTTGGTGCCGTCGGCGGCGGGTAGTACGGCAGATCGGCGGCGATGGGTAGCGCGGCAGATGGGCGGCGACGGGTAGCGCGGCAGATGGGCGGCGATCGGGCGGCCGAGGTTTACTCAGGTTAAGTGGGGGACTGATGGCACCGAACACGAATTGTGCAAGTATACCTTGCACTGATTTTTTAATGTTTAACAATTTAAAAAAGATGCATGTTCCCAATTACTAGTGGCGGACTAAATCTAAATATCAAAAGTTAATAACAGTTTTGTCGTGTAATTAACAATCTTATGCACCAATACAGAAAGTTATGCTCACGATCACATGAATTTTAAAACTGATTCAGTCGACCTTAAACGTTAATTTTGCGATGATAATTCAAAATGCAAAGCCATTTATTTTATTTTTATCCCATAGATTTGCGATATAGTTAACCAACGGAAGCTTTACTCCAAGGTCTGCAATAGTGCAAAATAAGCCTGCAATAATTATTTTCAATTGAACTTTTGCGTATACTTAATTATTTTTATTAGATGCGGTTAAATAATCAAATGCAAATTTTTCAAAAGCAAAAAATTCGGTCTTTGTTTTCCAATGACGCCCACCTGTACCGAGAAACCAAGTTGATTTACTTCTGCACAAATAAACGTTGTAAATCATCACATCACACCAACAACAAGTTCTACAAAAAACGACTGTTTATTTACTTAAGATTCGATAACAATTTTAACACAAAAACATTAATTACATAATTCATTTAAGTTGCAGCAAATTAAAATCAAGTCATAGTCACCATAGTCACGTTTTCGGTACATTTATCTATGTTTTTACAAATATTGCAATATAAATTTGTTATTATCTACATGGTCCTTGTTATATTATATTCCTGACCTTTTTTGACCCCACACCATCAATTTCGATATTCCAAATTATGTCCAGTATTACCATTACCAGCTGCATTCCTTCCATTGAAATAAAAGTGCTGAACGAAATGTTTGTATGTTTATCAAATAACCCCATCCCATTCGGATGCTTCAAACTCTAATGAAGATTTGAGCTTTCCCATCAAATTATCTGGGTTTGAAGTATACTCAAACAAAATAAAACGCATTTTTGTTAAAACGGACATGTTAAATTATTAAGCCCTTGTTTTATTAGAAATACAGAAGATCAAACTTGACGTAGGTAAATGTCAGAGTGTTAAGATTAGGTTAATTTGCCAAATATGCCAAAACAGCTTTAAAAATGCCTAAAAAACGCATTTATTTTTGGATAAACATTAATTTTTCTACAGATTCTGGTGAGATCTCTTCTTGCTTTACAGTGGCTTCCTACAGATGGCGCTTGCGCGTATTCTGTACCAAAAGAATCTATTGAATATGCGACTCTGCTATGGGGAAAACTGACTGATGCTTGCGTCAGCCTGATGATCCCCAAGAAGGGTGAAACCGTCTGTCTACCGGCCCAGGGTTGTCTAATAGATCTTGGACTCCCCGTACTTTAATGCAAGAACATAACTTAGTAGTTTTTGTCCGCTTAGCCATAATTTTCCTTTCCTTTCTTATATATATATATATATATATATATATATATATATATATATATATATATATATATATATATATATATATATAGATATATATATATATATATGTATATAAAAAAAGGTGAAGAAAATATTGGGGAAACTGTCTGTATGGTAGTGCTCGACACGTGTTTCGTGCTTATTAGCACTCATCAGTCGCACATAACCAAGTTATTAGATGGGAAACTTGGAAGTTGAATAAACACAAAGAGTTCACAGACCAGGGACCTGCTAGCACATTTGCGGTTGTTTTTTGTCAGGAGACCCAGGGATTTCCGGGCAACACCCAACATCACCACGGAGGCTGCAATAGCACCTGCGTGAAACCTCTACCCCAAGGGATATAACAATATAAAGAAATAAAGAAATATCGACAGGACTATTTATAAAAAAAGGTGAAGAAAATATTGGGGAAACTGTCTGTATGGTAGTGCTCGACACGTGTTTCGTGCTTATTAGCACTCATCAGTCGCAAAAAACAACCGCAAATGTGCTAGCAGGTCCCTGGTCTGTGAACTCTTTGTGTTTATTCAACTTCCAAGTTTCCCATCTAATAACTTGGTTATGTGCGACTGATGAGTGCTAATAAGCACGAAACACGTGTCGAGCACTACCATACAGACAGTTTCCCCAATATTTTCTTCACCTTTTTTTATAAATAGTCCTGTCGATATTTCTTTATTTCTTTATATTATATGTATATATATATATA
>OZ020198.1:17920171-17927671 GCA_963971165.1 Philopedon plagiatum | reverse complement strand
CTTATGTTGAGAGGCACAGTCACATACGTGGGCCTGATGAAGCCAATGAGCAGAAACACGTGTCGTACGGGTTACCATTCTAACTTTTCATTTTACTGTTCATTGCTAGCGGACATGCCCACAATAATTCTCCTCTCTTTTTTTATGTATCGATCCGCGCTAGTTTCTAGCATTTGTTTTTCTTCTCTTGGGCTTATAGGATACCACGACAGTTGGCTATAGTTGCCTCCGTCGGCGACGCTAATTGTTGCCCCCAAAAAAAAAAGGGGTCTTTTGGCTGAAGCCACAAATTGGTGCACTGGCTCCTGTTTGTGGTCCTCGTTAAATATATTTTTTTCCCCTTTTCTTAAGGTTACACCCGTAACTTCGTATGTGACGTTGTGCATCTCGACTTATGTTGAGAGGCACAGTCACATACGTGGGCCTGATGAAGCCAATGAGCAGAAACACGTGTCGTACGGGTTACCATTCTAACTTTTCATTTTACTGTTCATTGCTAGCGGACATGCCCACAATAATTCTCCTCTCTTTTTTTATGTATCGATCCGCGCTAGTTTCTAGCATTTGTTTTTCTTCTCTTGGGCTTATAGGATACCACGACAGTTGGCTATAGTTGCCTCCGTCGGCGACGCTAATTGTTGCCCCCAAAAAAAAAGGGGTCTTTTGGCTGAAGCCACAAATTGGTGCACTGGCTCCTGTTTGTGGTCCTCGTTAAATATATTTTTTTCCCCTTTTCTTAAGGTTACACCCGTAACTTCGTATGTGACGTTGTGCATCTCGACTTATGTTGAGAGGCACAGTCACATACGTGGGCCTGATGAAGCCAATGAGCAGAAACACGTGTCGTACGGGTTACCATTCTAACTTTTCATTTTACTGTTCATTGCTAGCGGACATGCCCACAATAATTCTCCTCTCTTTTTTTATGTATCGATCCGCGCTAGTTTCTAGCATTTGTTTTTCTTCTCTTGGGCTTATAGGATACCACGACAGTTGGCTATAGTTGCCTCCGTCGGCGACGCTAATTGTTGCCCCCAAAAAAAAAGGGGTCTTTTGGCTGAAGCCACAAATTGGTGCACTGGCTCCTGTTTGTGGTCCTCGTTAAATATATTTTTTTCCCCTTTTCTTAAGGTTACACCCGTAACTTCGTATGTGACGTTGTGCATCTCGACTTATGTTGAGAGGCACAGTCACATACGTGGGCCTGATGAAGCCAATGAGCAGAAACACGTGTCGTACGGGTTACCATTCTAACTTTTCATTTTACTGTTCATTGCTAGCGGACATGCCCACAATAATTCTCCTCTCTTTTTTTATGTATCGATCCGCGCTAGTTTCTAGCATTTGTTTTTCTTCTCTTGGGCTTATAGGATACCACGACAGTTGGCTATAGTTGCCTCCGTCGGCGACGCTAATTGTTGCCCCCAAAAAAAAAGGGGTCTTTTGGCTGAAGCCACAAATTGGTGCACTGGCTCCTGTTTGTGGTCCTCGTTAAATATATTTTTTTCCCCTTTTCTTAAGGTTACACCCGTAACTTCGTATGTGACGTTGTGCATCTCGACTTATGTTGAGAGGCACAGTCACATACGTGGGCCTGATGAAGCCAATGAGCAGAAACACGTGTCGTACGGGTTACCATTCTAACTTTTCATTTTACTGTTCATTGCTAGCGGACATGCCCACAATAATTCTCCTCTCTTATATATATATATATATATATATAATCACATCCGAGCTGTGGAAAGATTTAATACGGTCATTTTCTAGTATGACATAAAAGAATTATTTTAATAAAATGTATTTTTTTTAATAACACACCATGTTTTTACAATAAGTTGTGAACTCATACATACCCACCAGGAGAGAAAAGCATATAAATCAGCTAAATCACATTTTTTTATTAACACAGGACTAGGTTTGGCTAATTTAGATTTTCTTAGGATCTGTCACGCACGAACCAATTTTTTCCTAATTTTCCATAAGCACAAATCTAATAAAGTGTTTTTTAAATACTTAACAGCTAACCATGTATGTTAATTACATATTATTTTCAATAGCCGTGTAAATTCTGTTTTATTTTCCATTTCAATACCGAAAATTGCATTTTTGACATTTATACAAATAGTTTAAAATTGTTTACTTCGAGCATTTAAACATTTAATAAATCTTTATCTAAAATGATACCATTTTCACGCCTTAAAGGCGAGGATTTGTTTCTTGTATTAAGATATTAACAAAATTATCTAAAGTGAGAATATCGTGAGAAAGTAAATATTAATTAATTGTTTCTTGTTTATGAAAAATTGATTTTATGTAATAATTTTAAACTTGGTTGAAAAATGGGAGCATTTAAACACTACATTAGGGTAGCTCAAACCAGAAAAAGCCAGAAGAATATAAAGTGCAAAAGAATGATCCGGATCCACAAAAACATCACCGATATTGACGTAAGTCAGCTTATCTTGTTCACGAGGCTGGCGAACAGCGATTCCGTATTAACATATTAGTATTTTCTTTAACCTAAGGTCACAATTTTATCAATAATGTATTGTTGACAGAATGGACATCATCAAAGACTACAGACACAAGACAGTCCGAGTATTTCAGCGTGCACTACCGCAACGAACCTATCTTCCCTTGGAGATTTTCAATCGAATTCCACAATTTACAACTTTCGAAGGATGAACTTGGACGAAAATCTAAGGATGACAATACCTGAAATTGAACCATTGCAAAACACCAAGGAGAAGGAGGAGCTTGGTGATGTGCCAGAACTCCCAGAGAAGAAATCCCAGAAAGTACCAATGGGACAAATTAAAATGCAGGTAAGCTATCAGAGAATTTTTTTATTATAAATCAGTATTGTGATTAGAGCACATATTATGCTCTAATCACAATACTGACAAAAATATTCAAAAAATGATCACCCAAATATAGAATAACTTAATATTGGATACATAGGTGTTTATGTATACTGACGGTAACTGATCATCTATGACGACTTTATATCGATCCTGTTAAATAGGGATGTTTTAGGAGTCTAGTCCAAAAGTAATGAAGAATTATCACTGCTAAAATTATATTGTTGCTGGTAAATGCTAATAAAAAGTAAACAGATTGGTTGCTAAATATAAAAATAACCTATTTATTTTGGTAAATCGCCATTAATTAATTAGCTTTGAATTTGTGTAAATATTGACAGAATACTATCCATATGCACGTATGCATTCTCAAAAAAAATATCCAGATGTATGCATATCCAGTTGTAAATTTTATAAAGTTTAGAAAATTGGCCAAAAATCGTAAACAGGTTACAATAATTATTAATTATTATTATTACTGCCAACATATTTTGCATGTACTGTTTGTAATATAGTACATTTTTGCGTTAGATCACTTATATAAACTTTTCCAGTTATTTGTATTTCCTCACTCGTCCGCCCGTGACACGGACGAGTGACCAGTATATATACAGTGTGTCCTCGAATGGAGTTGACAAGGGGAAAAAAATCTTTATTAGGTATTGCTTTTACGAGAAAAAGTCATTCTTTATATAAAAAAATTCTGCTTGTCGAAAAAATGAGTTTTCCATAAAAAAATTTTAAGAGAGAAGTACCATTATTTGTTATTTTAGTCAAAATGTTTATAAAACAAAGTTGTTTATAATCAAAACTAAATCCTAAATACAAAATATGAAATCTGAATTCTAACTTTTAAATTTATCTCAACTTACATTTTTTTAAAACAAACATTAATCTTGTTGTTAAACAAACAATAAAAATGAAACAAGAATTTGCACAATTGTGAAAAAAATTGTTAATCTACATATTATCCTCCTCCAACCTTCACAAATTTCTCCAAATTAGAAATAAATTTACCGTAGACGTTTGTCAGTTCCATATCAGGACAGCACTCTCAGGTTTTCATTTTGACTCTTCATAAATTGTGTAAAATAATTGTAGAAAAATAAAAAACATAAAAACTAGAATTCAGATTTCAAATTTTGTATTTAGGCTTTATTTTGGATTATAAACAACTTTGTTTCATACAAATTTTGTGTAAAATAATAAAATATGGTACTTCTCTCTTAAAGCATTTTCATGTTTTCTTAATTTACTAACACACTGTAAATCTGATCTTATATTTTTAAATGGTAAGCTCACATTTTCGACAAACATTTTTTATAAAAAAGGACTTTTCCTCCTAAAAGCAATAATAAAGATTTTTCCACTTGTCAACTCCATCCATGGACATACTGTATATATATATATATATATATATATATATATATATATATATATATATATATATATATATATATATATATATATATATATATACAGGGTGTCTGGAAAAGGTCTGTTCAAAATGCTACCACGTATTCGTGCGACTAAAATAAGACGATTTAACCCAACTTACCTATATCCAAAAGTGTTTCGTTAGGGAGATACAGAGCCCCAAAGGGGTACTCAACGATTTACTTTTTTGCTCTAACTTTTGAACCGACTCGTATAATTTAATGAAATTTTAATATTTTATGTTGGCCATAAAGACTCATAAAACCATACTACAGTAGATGTTTGACATCGTCAGGGAAGTCAGGAACGGACTTGCCACCACACTCGTTGGGCCAAATTTTTGACAGGTATCATTTTACAGAGCTCAAAACTGATTGTTTGAATACTTTGGTCATTCCTCTTTAAAAAAGGTACTCTACATTTGTTTCGATAAAATTATCCGTTTTCGAAAAAATTAAGGTTTTGTATAACACGATATTGAAATAATACTACAATACTACAATAAAACACCAGTCGTTTTTATTTCGTTAACAATGTGTTATTGACAGGTAAAAGTTAAATCATAAAAAGGACTTAAAACTGAATCTTTTTGATATTTCAGAAAACGCTTAAACAGAAAAATGTTAAAAATGTGAAAGCTTTCCTTCTTGTTTACTCGAGCTGATTTTCGAAGTGGGCGCCCTGTACCTCTATACATTTTCTTATCCGACGGATGTTTTGTTATTGTACTTGAAACAACATTCCGGGATTGTCTCGAATTTCGTGTCAGTGGTGTGTTATTCTTTCTATCAGGTTTTCCCTGGTGTGAACTGGCGTTGAATATACAAGCCTTTTTAAATTTCCCCACAAGAAGAAATCTAAAGGAGTCATGTCGGGCGACCTGGGTGGCCATACAATAGGCCCACCTCGACCTATCCATCTATCACCAAAAGTATTTGATAAGTGCTGACGAACTAAATTGCTAAAATGGGGCAGTGCACCGTCGTGCATAAACCACATCTGATTTCTAATTTCTAAGGGCACATTTTCTAATAAACCGTTTAAGTTTTGTTGCAAGAATTGCAAATAGATGGCACCATTTAATCTGTTTTCAATAAAGAACTGTACAATGAGATGATTCCCAATAATCCCCGCCCACACATTAACCATAAATCTTTGTTGATGCTTTGTCTGTTCTATTGCATGGGGATTTTCTTCATGCCAGATATGCAAATTATGGCAATTTATTACATCGTCTCGGGTGAAACCGTCTTCGTCCGTGAACAAGACAATACTAGTAAAATTTGGATTTTGCCTAAATCGTTGAGAAAACCAATTTGCGGAATTGACTCTTGCAGGATAATCAGCGGGAGACATGGCATGTACCTTTTGGACGTGATACGGATGTAGCAGTTGTTCTCGAAGGGTCTCATGAACAACCCAGTTTGTCGCATGAACTTGAACCGACAACTTTCTTACACTATTAGATGGATTTTCAGCAATCTCATCCAGAATTTCCTCCTCTAACTGAGAGTGTCTTGCTCTTCTTGGAGGCCCTTCTCCACCACGGCGCGGCAAAAAACTTCCTAAAATGGATTAGCAAAAGATTCGCTATTTTTAGCATTTTTTTTATTTCACTTGACTTTTTACCTGTTTCTCTTAAGCTACGATCCACCCTTTCAAAAGTTCTTCGGTGCGGTAAACGTCGATTTGGAAATGTACCAGAATAAATTCTTCTTGCCTCCACACAATTGCCAAGTGCTTGTCCATAAATTAGATGCATGTCAGCATATGCGCTATAGGAATAATGCTCCATTAATTAATTCTTGTATAATTAGTCAGACAATTTTGAAAAGTGTTGTCAATGACACATTGTTAACGAAATAAAAACGACTGGTGTTTTATTGTAGTATTCTGATAAAATTATTTCAATAACGTGTTATACAAAAACTTAATTTTTTCGAAAACGGCTAATTTTATCGAAACAAATGTAGAGTACCTTTTTTAAAGAGGAATGACCAAAGTATTAAAAAAATCAGTTTTGAGCTCTGTAAAATGATACCTGTCAAAAATTTGGCCCAAAGAGTGTGGTGGCAAGTCCGTTCCTGACTTCCCTGACGATGTCAAACATCTACTGTAGTATGGTTTTATGAGTCTTTATGGCCAACATAAAATATTAAAATTTCATTAAATTATACAAGTCGGTTCAAAAGTTAGAGCCAAAAAAGTAAATCGTTAAGTACCCCTTTGGGGCTCTGTATCTCCCTAACGAAACACTTTTGGATATAGGTAAGTTGGGTTAAATCGTCTTATTTTAGTCTCACGAATACGTGGTAGCATTTTGTACAGACCTTTTCCAGACACCCTGTATAATATATATATATATATATATATATATATATATATATATATATATATATATATATATATATATATATATATATATATATGTATATATATATATATATATATATATATATATATATATATATATATATATATATATAGTATATACACACATATAGTACACGCTCAGTCGTCACCATGATTAGAATTATTAATCATTATCTTTAGTTTGCGCAGTGAGTCACACGTGATTACTGTCGCGTAACTCAAATGAGATCTTTAACTGGCTAACAAGAGCAAAGAGTGAGTTTTGCTTTTGAATGGCGGAACTAGGGAGAACCTAAGAAAACCATCAATTACCTGTAAGGTTTCGGTATGAAAGAGTCATTTTTGTTCAAACCTGCGATAATCTCGTGCAAAGTCAACTTTTCAAATTTTTGTAAATATACAGCTTTGCATATATAAGCCTCATTTATGTAAAGTTATGCCAAATGCATTTTTAGACATAGAAATAAGAAGACTCTCTAATCTAGACCATTCCAGGCTCTGCATAAAACATTTACTATAAACTATAAAGCCAGTTCACATTCAGTATTTTGTTTTTAAATAACACTTTAATTTTTCACTATAATATAAAAATATGAAACATGCCGAACGTTAGTTGATTATCTTACAGTTTCAATTTAAATAATTATTATCTGAAAACGTGCTACGCTTGAATTTTGAAAATAAGATGGACCTAGATGCAATGTAGTCTTATTTTTTTGCTACTCATAATACATCTGTTAAATTCTCACCATTTTATCCTTTTAATAAGTAACTTAGGAAATAAAAAAAGAACATTCACTTTATCCGGCATATTAAATGCGCAACTAGT